>ML790047.1:336667-365666 GCA_009831015.1 Picea engelmannii | reverse complement strand
AGTAGGGATAGTGCTAGAAAAAAAAAACCCAAATATTTATTTCTTGGATTTAAATGAAAATGGTTCTTCAATAACCCAATATGATCTTTATGTGCAACAAAAGTATTTTTAAAATAATAAAATATTGAAGGAGGGCTTCAACATCATAATTAAATTGTGATCAACATCACACACAATCTTCTTAATAATATATAAATACATCCATATCTTCTTCATAGGAGAGAATGATTTGATCATCTCAAATAATTTTAATAGAGTACTGCAATCAATATCAAAAGAAAATTTTATAGGTCAACCTCAAATATCTCATACTTAAAAGTCAAAGTTACAAGATATAGTCAAGATCAACCCCGAACAATTCTTTGTGGAGTTTTTTTCATGAAAGGTGTTCTTCATTACAAAATATTTGACATCCATGTATGTGATTGCCAATAATCCATGATCATATAAGGAAATATATTATAAGAATACAAGAAAAACACTCAACAACTCAACCTTGTGCCCAACTCTGAGATTCAAGCATAAAGCTATGAGAAGTTATGTAGAAGAATATATAAAAACAAATGGAGAAGATGGATATTTCTTTCTTTTGATAAGAAGCTTGATTGTGTTTCCATGGATGTACCTTAATATTCCTCCGATCTTCTTCCCTTCCCTTCTGACAATACTGATTATTGAACCTTTTGTTTAAGCCTCTCTTCTCTTTTTAAGAAGAGATTTTCTAACTACTTGAGTAGTTAGGGTTTATCCCTTCTAGAAATTCCCATACAAGTTTCTTCTTGAAACATTTCCTTTAATTAATGCCTCGTTAATTACTCATTAATGAATTCACATAATTAATACAACTATATTGAAAGTGGGTCCCTCTCCTTTTTTTAATAAATTTTTTAATTAAAGTTTTATTTTTTAAAATTTAATTAATTTCCCTTTTAAATAAGGATGAATGTGTTTTAATTATCTGAGAATGATAATAAAATTTTCATCCATGTAAATCATTCCATATGTTATCTTTATTGTATTAGATTTCCAACGATATAAAATTTTTCCAAATCCATTGCCTAGATCTCAAGATATGAGCTTGTAAAGTTGAGTTGTCACGCATGCCCATTAAAAAATGCAACTAACTGATATTTTAATTTATGAGAAAAATATATCAACTTTCAACACTTGAAACCTATACCACTGTCTTCTACGTCGAAATATATTTCAAACGATATAAAGGTTTCTACAAATGGAGGTTGGGAGCTCAAGATATAGCCTTTGCAAGATCGTGACCCAACCATCGTCGATCAAGTTTGATTGGTAAATGTGGACCCTTGATTTAATTTCGACCTCCTTTGTTGAATTTCAAATTTTATTCATTATTATTATCCTACATGTACGAGAATAAAAGAGTCTTAGTGGTATATAATGTTAAGTGTAACATACACTTGACAAGAAATAAATAAGAGAGGAGACTATGGAGCTTGGAGGATCTGACCCTTGGAAAATTATTGAATAAAATAATAATTTTGCATGCCCAATCAACCACCAATATGCCTAGTCAACAATGATGAGTCACCCAACCAAATGATTACAAATGTCATCACTCGATAGTTTTTTATTACTCAGAGGGGGGTTGAATCAGTAATAACGTAATTATAATCCTTTTTCTTCAATTGTTATATCAATGTAGAATTATTATCCAATAATGAGCAGTAAGAAATAAAAAATCACATACATACACAATACATCAATGTTTTACGTGGAAACCCAAATCGGGAGAAAACCACAAAATTATTTTTCTTATATGTCTTGAAGAATTACATTCATTGGAAGCACAAAATTCCTTTGTTTTCTAGCTACAACTGGAAGGAGGCTCCAACCCACTAGTTTCTTAGGCTACAACCTAAGGGAATCTCCAACTCCCCAATTCTATGGCTACAACTAGAAGGAGGCTACAATCCCCTATGTTCTCCGGATACAATCGGAAGGTGGCTACAACCAACTGTCCTTGCCCCGTACTGCCACCCTGAAGTAGAAGTAGAATGATGGAACCACTGTGACACTATCACTGTGATATATATAGTTGTAAATCTATACCAATAAATCTGAACCATGCATCAACCATGCATCAACCTATACCTCAACCTGTACCATAAACAAGTGCATCAACCATGCACCAACCTATACCAAACAACCTGTAATAAACTTGTACCATAAAAAAGTGCATCCAACCATGTACCAAGTATGTACCAATCATGTGTCAACTACTCATCAACCAACATCATCAACTATACACCTCATGTATGTGCCAACTCATCAACTACTTGTCTCAACCATGTACTCAACATGTAACTCAACCAAAATCCCTCATCAATTTCATCATCCAAATATGATTTGTAGCTTCATAATAGAATTGGTGTATATTATCAAATTCCTACAAACCTTCCTTAACTTTAACAACAAGAGACTAGCATTTTCATCAAACTTTTTTTTAGTCTCACATGCCTAGTTTTGGATTAGTCAACAACCCTAACTTGAAGTAATCATAACTTTGTACCTGTAATGTATAAAGATATGAAACTGATACACAATGGTTTTAAATGTGTTTTATGCAATTCCTCCAAGTGTCACTACTTGGAACCTCTCAAAAAATGAGTTATAGCAAAAATGGCATACTTTGCTGAATTCTGGCTTATTCTAGAGAGCTACCTTGTAGAGAGTGCCCTGCACGGAATATTTTATGAATTGATATGAAAATTTTACATAGAATACTATAGAATGTACCCTAACCAACACATTTAGTATCACTTAATTTGGATCTGTTATGAATAAGTTAAGATGTTTTTACCCGAAACACCTATTTTTGACTAGTTTTAGGACTAGCCACAAACCCTATTTTCCACGTAGTGTAACTCCCAAAATACAATGAACCACAAGAGGAATTGTTTAACATAGATACTTGGATAGGTTTTCTCAATGGCATAGCAGTTTCACGGTCTGAATCATTATATAAAAAACGTTATAGCAAAAATGGTGAGATGACCTGTAAATAACATACCTTATAAAGCACCATCAAAAGAATTTATCCTTCCTTGCATTTCGGCCTTCTTTTCTTCACCTTCACTCAAAATTATGGTTTAGGTATCCTTGGTCACCTCAGACACCTATAGATATTCAATATGCTCAAGTGTGTGTTAAATGAGAGAGCCTTGCCTCTTATTTATACTCTCCAAGTAGGTTCCTTAAAAACATCTTCTAGGTCACTTGGTCAACTTTCCTTATTTTAGGGTTAACCCACTTCTAATTTCTCCATTAAAATTATTATTGAAATAATTTATTTTGTATTCAATTTGAATTATAATACACTCATCACTTCACTTTATTATTTATCCTTTAAAAATCTCTTAAACCACTTTGACTACTTTCACCTTTTGGGGCTTCTAGATGACATATGAGGGTCCTCCAACTTCGTAAGGCCATAACTCTCAGACCGTGAGGAGTTATGTGACGTTCCACATACCACCAGAAATGGAATGACATGTACTATCGATATAGAATAGTATTATCTAAAAATATATCATAACTCATACCATTACCCATCAAACAAACTTGGGCCCATTACCCAAACCTGGGATCTCCAACTTCTCATGGCCATAACTCTCTAACCGTGAGGAGTTATGTTACGTTCCACATACCACTGGAAATGGCATGAAAATCACTATCCATATAAGATAGTTTCCCTGAAAAATTCATTGTCCTTCATCTCATTATTCCACAATTAATCATGGGTTCTCTTACTCCACAAAGCGTCTTCCCATGAGGGCTTTCACCATAAGGGGACCACTTTGGAGTTCATCCATATTTAGTTTTTATTAACCATGAAAAAAAAATCATGAGTCATATTTACATGAAACAATATTGGGTCCATTACCCAAACCTTTGTGCTATGGGGCTTTCTTCAAGGGTTGACATCAATGACAACCAACCTTAATCAACAGATAGGCCAAAACTCTTCCAATAAAAACTTGCCATATGTCATCCAATAAAATCACACCATGTGTCACTTTTTGTATGTTGCCACATGTCTCCATTAATTAGTTGCCATGTAGCACCATCCATTTAACTGCCATGTGTATATATCTCATTGGTTAATAAATTTCCATGTCTCACTTGGAGATGTTCCTCATAGAACTTAGGATAGGAAAACTATCATTAAAATAATATGGTGGGTTTGCGGGTTTACATGAATGGCGAGGAAATCACCACGGACTTGCGGTAATACATAGTAAGGAATGAGTGTGGAAAATTATAAGTGTAGGTGAGGTGGAGAGGAGAGGTAAATAGTCTTAAAATATTCTAAGTATTGAGAATCAATTGTGTTGTACAGGATAAGTCAACTGAGAGGGGGGGGTGAATCAATTGTATAATATTTCTTTCATTTTATAAGAAGATTACTTATTAATCAATAAATCATGCCTTTAACATTTAAATTGCAGTAATACATTTAACCAATAAATATACAATCACATCAATGAAACAGTGACACAGTGATTTTTCATGAGGAAACCCAAAAAGGAAAAAACCTCTTCTTCTAATGAATGAAAGGCAAGATCCAACTCCTCTTTACATTCTTATTTTATTTGAGCTACAACCCAGATGAGGCTGCTACCTATGTTTTTTCAACACCTACTGAATGGAAGCTACAACTCCCATATGTACAAGCACCAACTTGTACAAGAGACTTTTACAGTCTCCCCTTGCTCCTCCCTACCAGCCTGAAATCATTCTCTGTCACTAAGAACCTGCAAACCAAATCTTTATATTCTCTGTCAAAGACTAAGCATTCAAATCCTCTCTTTTTTTATATTCATATCACAATTCATTCTTGACCAAAGAACTTAGATTTATCAATCTGTGTATGTGTCTTCCCTCCTCTATCCTTTTCTTCTTCCCCAAATTTTACAGAGCCATATATTTCCCATAATCCTCTCTTTACTTTTCTTGCAACATTCACTTTATATATCTTCCTGTATCATCATCACGTATAATCGAACCCTCAGGCTTCAAAGAATTAGTTACAATAACTGAATAACTTCCTTACAGTAATTATTATAGGCCAAGGCATCAAGACGAATAATATCCACATGATCAGTTTAAACATTTAACCAACACCGTTCGATGAACATACATATGTTTTGATTTTTCAACACAGAATAACCCTTGAGAGTTGGCAAGCCACTTGTGCTAACCCATATGTCCATTGGCTGTAACCACAGGTTAATCGAAATGCATTTCACATTTTGGTATTTTGGCGTTTCGCATTTCAGTGTTTCGACATCTCTGTGATGAAGTGTTTTGACACTCCAAGTCACGAACCTCGGTATTTCGGCATTTCACATTTCGACATTTCAGTGATGAAGTGTTTCAACACTCCAAGTCACGATCCCCAGTATTTCGGTGTTACGTAATTCGACGTTTCGACATTCTTGTGATGAGATTTCTTGACGCTCCAACTCCTGGTATCTGAAACTTCGAAATGGAGTCAGATCAACGATCATATATGACTCTTATATTACTCCTCCAATGCTTAATACAACAGATATCACTTAATCATTCAATGAGATGGATGGCTGTCGGGGTTTCGGTATTTTGGCCATCAGGTCTTCATGACCTTCAACAATTCAAAACTCTCGAAACGGTAAATCATGTGACGTGTGTCCCTTTCGGTATTTCAGCATTTAGGACTTCGTGATGTTGGAATTCGGGACTTCGTGATGTTGGAGTTTTTTCTTACCATGAAAAAAATCCCGAAATAGAAACTCCTGGAATCCTGAAATAGAAACTCCCGAAATCATGTGACATGTGTCCCTTTCGGTATTTCAACATTCAGGACTTCATGATGTTAGAGTTTTTTCTTACCATGCAAAATTCCCGAAATAGAAACTCCCGGAATCATGTGACTTCGCATTTCAATATGTCGAGAGGCATGTTGATCTCCAAATTAGGAACCATGGTGCCTGTGAAAACTGATCCACGATGCCTATGCAAACTGACCAACAAACTCCCCCTTTGGCATTTTAAAGCTTGACATTAATGACAAAACCAAGTCCTGTGCAAACCCTGCAAACTACAATCCCTACCAACAAACTCCCCCTTTGGCATTGATGGAAAAATTTAAATCTCTTCTCCCCCTTTTGACATCTATGGCAAAGGAATCAACCATACTCCCCTTGATAAAATAAAACCACTTGCAAAGATGTATCATTTCAGTAGCAACTGTTGGAAGATTGGTTGTTGTCATTGATGTCAACCCTAGTCATGGGTTTTGGAATGCAAGATTGATGAAGGTATTTGGACATGAAGTAAAATGCACATGTAGATACAACACCCATGGATGGATAGTATACATCTTGTTTCCGGTGGTATGTGGCACATCACGTGGATCCTCATGGTTGAGGAGAAATGAATTTTTGAAGATGACAAAGTTAATTGTACATGTAGGCCCTGGAGATAATTACAAAATAAGAAAGTGTCAGGTCGGTCCTAATGTTAAAAGGAAGTGACATAAATGGTATAAATAAACATCATTATACATTCATTTGATAAAATTCAAATTTCAGAGGGAACAAGAAGTAAAAGAAGGTCGTATTTCAATGGAGGATGAAGTCTTTTGGTGATGTGTTCTAAGGTATGTTATTTTTAGGTCATCTTACCCTTTTTGATATAACTTTTTTTCTAGAACGATTCAATAGTGAAATCGCTATGGTATTCAGAAGACATATCAAGGTACCTTTGGTAAAAATTTCAGCTCTTGATTCACTATAATTATGGAGATACACTCTGTGGAAGATAGGGTTTGTGACTAGTCCTGAAGCTAGTCAATAAATAGGTGTTCCGGGTAAAAAAGTCATAACTTCTTCATACAAAATCCAAATGAAGTGGGACCACTTCCATTGGAAACAATACAGACTATAGTTTCTTGTGTGTAAGTTTTAGAATCATATGTTAAATATTGAACGCGGGGCATGCTGTACAAGTTGGGTCTTCTGAACAGACCAGAATTGAATAAAGTCTACCATTCTTTCTATAACCTCTTTTTGGGGAGGATTCAAGGAGTGAAAATTGGAGGAGTTTTAGAGAATACATTGAGAAATATTATCTATAAGATCATAGTACTCCAAGAATTGAAGAATTGCAGAAATTGAAGAAGTCTCAGGAAGCATTATCAGGTTCTATGTGATGATTGGTTGATGGTGATGATTTAATGTAAAGTTTTATTATCTCTCATATATTCTTGGGTGGAAGGAAGGGGCAAGGATGGAGTGTTCAAATCTCTCTTGATATTGGAGGATTTTATCTTCCCCTTGGATTTTTATCCCTCCCTTTACATTTGGAAGCTATAGCTACCTTTGGAAGTCATTACTTCCCTTGAACAATAACTATTGATTATTTCTCATATATTGTGCATGGTGTATTGTGGTGTATTGGTGTAACTCTTATACTATTGTTCATTTATCTTTGGATATAGTTGAATGGTTTAAGTATAAGTTGAAAAAGGTTTTAAATTGTACTTGATATTGATTCACCCCCCTCTCAGTATCAACAATTGGTATCAGAGCAGGTTGCCTTCAGAACAGTTTAACCACCAGAAGGAAAATCCTGAGCAGAGATGGATGACCATGAGCACATTTCAAATGGGATTAAAAAATTTGATGGAAGAAATTATGCATACTAGAGTGATAGAGTGAAAACTTACCTAACGTCTTTGGGAGTAGACATTTGGTACTCGGTTGTAAATGGCTATGTAATCCCAGATAATGCTCCAACTGATCCAAATGAGAAGAAGCTTATGAGTTGTAATTCAAAATCCATACATGTTATTCTAGCAGCATTGGCACCAACCATTGCTAGCAAAGTGATGGGATGAAACACTGCTAAAGAGGTATGGGACAAACTCAAGAATATCTACGAAGGTGATCCAAAAGTTAAGCAAGTAAAGCTTCAATGACATAGAGCAGAATTTGAAAATTTGAATATGAATGAAAAGGAAGATATTGCAACCTATCTTCTTAGAGTTGATGAAGTTGTTAATGCTATCAGAGGATTAGGTGAAGAGCTCGATGAATCGTTGGTTGTACAAAAAGTGTTGAGATCACTTCTCTTGAAGTAAAATAAGTGAGATCCCATGATCGCATCTCCGCCTGGGTGCTCCATCTTTGACTAGCTTGTCGAAGTCCCAAAAGTGGAAAAACATGACCAATGTTTCATCAAAACTTGGTCAAGGGATAAAAATTTTGATCATTGTCGATGATTGTCTCCTTTCCCATAATGTAATGTTTCCATTGACGACATGATTGTACAATGGAATAAATTTCCTTTTCATAGGTGGGGTATTTCCAGACAATATCTGAAAATGTATCACTATGGTATGCTACCAGATGACCGTGCTGAGTGAGAACTGTGCCTAATGCATAGTCAGATGCATCAGTCTCAATCTCGAATGATTGTTACAAATTGGGTAAGGAGAGTACTGGAGTTGAGAACAATCAATGCTTTAGATCATCAAATGCTCATTTTTGTTCCTTCCCCCACGCAAAATTTTCCCTTATATTTCCCTTGGTCACTTGGATGAGGGCCCATGCAATATGGGAGAATCCTAACGCAAACCGTCGATAGAAGTTGGCTAGTACCAAGAAGCTCTGAACCTCGGTTAGTGTTTTCAGGGCTGTCCAGTCACAAATGACTTGGATCTTAGCTCGATCAACATGTACCCCATGCTCATTAACAATGTATCCCAAGTATTGGACCTGTATCCCAAGTATTGGACCCTGTTCATGCCAAAGGAACATTTTTCCAAGTTGGCATATAGCTTGTGCTGCAAAAAAGTTCTCAAAATATGTTGAATATGTTGCATGTGCTCCTCCCAAGTTTTGTTGAAGATGAGGATGTCATCCAAATATACCACCACAAAAGAGTTGGTGAAGGGTCTCAATACATCATCCATCAACCTCATGAAAGTGGTTGGTGAATTTTTTAATCCGAAAGGCATGACCAGCCATTTGAAGAGACCTTCTTTGGATTTGAAAGGTGTCTTCCATACATCAGTTGGTTCGATGGGAACCTAGTGGTAGCTAGAATTTAGGTCAATCTTTTTGAATAACTTTTCCCCCTTGGGTTGGTCAAGAAGGTCATCAATTTTGGCAATTGGGTACCAGTTCCTGACTGTGATTTTGTTTAACTCTCTGTAATCAATGCAGAGCTGTCAAGTCCCATATTTCTTATGTACCGGTACAATCAGTATTTCTCAAGGGAAGGAGGTGGGCCTGATGTGCCCCTTTTGAAGCAGATATTGGATTTAACGCTTGATTTTAAAATTTTCCATCAGTGAGTGAAGATAGAATGATCCATTAGGAAGAGGTTCACTGAGGGTTAGATCAATTGGATGTTTAACCTAGCAGTACATCGGTACCCCGGTGGGTGAGGAGAAGATGTCTCTGTACTCTTCTATGATCCCGTCCACTTTCTTCTGCTACAAAGAGAAGTTCCGTGTAGAGGCCACAGATGTGGTGGAAACCTTGTTCTTACTGTGAGCACAAATCACAAAGAAGACGAACTTCTTGGTCTGTGAAATGACCTTACTGCATTTCTTAGCAAAGATTAAAGAAATAGCAGTAGCCGACACTACCTCTGGTATCTTGTATAATTGTCTACCCAAAGTAATAATAACACTGCAGGCTCTAGACTCATACACAACATGTCTCTTCCACAAATATGGTTGTCCTAAAAGAACATCACAAAATTCAAGGGGAGAAATATCACACAATACCTCATCTTTGAAAGGCTTGATTCTGTAGGGAAGCCAAAATTGTTGGCTGACAAGGAGATATATTCCTTGGCGAAGCCAGCCGATGGTGTAGGGATGTGAGTGCAGTTTCATCGACAGGTATAGCCTCTTGACGAACTCTGTTGATATCAGGTTCTTCTTACTACCAATATTGACAATCAAATGAAGCAAAGCCCCCTTTACCCACATCTGTGAGTGGAAGAGGCATTGCCCTTCCTCTGTTTCTTCTAGTTTTCTTGGATGGACTTTGGTGGTAGCGACAGTGGAAATGGGTTCAACATTGATAATCCACTTCCCTCCTTCTAGATTTAATTCAGAGTCAGAATCGACCTCTGACATGGAATATTTCAACTCATCCATGAGTGACTGTTGCAGTGAAATTCTTCAGTGTTGTGCCAAGGGATTTTATGGTATTCACACCATTTTCCCATGGCTTTCTTTGACTTCTCATCATGGATTATTTTAAAGGATAAATTTTGTTCATGGGATAATTTTACATGGCTTTTCCCAAAAAATGATTCACTATTCTAAAAATTATTCTCCCAAATTCCAAAGGAAAAAATTGTTTTACCTTAAAAATCGCCAAACATTTATACAAAATATATAAAAACCTTGGAAAATTGAATATTTTTACAAAAATATTTCCAAACATGTTATAGTTGGAATATGAAGGATTAGTAAGATTCGCCAAGGTTTCTACATTTTAAAATAAATTTCCATCCTTAAAATCATCCCTGCTTCTCATTACTATTCTTGTGTTGCAGCTTGGACTAGTTGTCCTGAGAGTGACCATATTTTCTCTGTCCCTTGTTGTGTGGGTTGGGGCCACCTTTTCCCTACTTCAGATGTGAGGAGTTTGCAGATCCAATCTCTCACCTCTTCTTCTTAAATTTCTTCTCGATCTTGACAACATATCTATAAGTCATACCCAATGATGAAATGTCCATAAAATCCATTTCTATTTGAATGTATCTATGCAAACAACTGCGGTATTTGAGCAACATATGTCGCTTAGAGTCTTTGATACCCAATTTTTTGTTTAGGGTATGGAAAATATTGGTGAAATATGGTACTGTCTTTCTCGTCCCTTTCCTGACGTAGGGTAGTCCATCTTGTTTACTGGTCCTCGTAGATTCCAACAGGGTAGTATTGTTCTTTAATGGCATCCCTGAAGGAATCCCATTTGGTTCGACCACAAATATTGTAGATTCCTTGATGGTCGTTTGCTCAGAGTAAGTATCCCACCATTCCTTAACATGGGGGATGACCTTGAGGAATAAAAAGTAATCTTTTCCCTATCGAAAAAATTGTGGACCGAAATATACCCTTCGAGCAGATTCAACCATTTATCTACAACATTTGCATCTATCAGTCCTTCAAATAATGGAATATGAAACTTTACGTGTACCTTGAAGGGGGTTTCATGGCCACTTGATGAATATGCTTCTCCTGTGAGAAGCCATTGAAGGATCTATGCAAAGTTGTCTATCATTTCGTTTCTTTGTCACGGAAGGGATTCCTTGAGCAACATTTTAAAAGGATATCTTGATCCATCGTCTTTATTTTTGTTCCCCATGGGTTTTTGTCGGGCTCGACGCAACCGATCTTACAAAGGCTCGACTAGTTCGAGTCCCAACTTCTTGTACTCATATCTTGTTGGGGACATGCACGGAGAAAAATAAATGAAGAGAATACCACTCTGATACCACTGATCTGGATTTATGAGAGGAACGAAATGAATAACAAACTAAATACAATAACACAAATATATGGAGAACAACAACATACATCCAATGAACAAGAACTTCTATTGAATTAATGAAATAGGTTAAAACTGTAAAACTGTAGAACTGAAAACAACTTGCTCGAATGGTGGTAGATTTTGGCGTGAAATTGATCAGACCAGGGTCCTTATCAGGTTACCAACAAAAGGTACCGTGTAGTCTAGAGCATTGGAATTTTCATCTCCTCTGAAGAGAAGAAGTCTCACTCGAATCAAAACCAAGACAAAAGGATAGGGAAGGGAAAGGAGAATACTTGGGTGGGTTTCCAGAAACTTCAAGACTCACCATGAGCTTGTACAAAATAGACCAATTACAGATCAGATATGAACTCATGCATAAAAACACCGAAAATACTTAAGTTGTGAGAATCATTCATACACAGAGACATCATATTGAGATTATCAAACATAAATAAGTACTATAAGATACAATGCATAATCATAAACACAGTCTGACACATTATATTTCAAAATTTCGGGTCCTTCTTCATCTATTATCTTCAGACTTATCGAATAAAATATCACAGGTACAACTTGGTACTATGTTATAGAATTATGACTCTGGACTCATGTCGCAGAGATCTATTTACCCATAACCAAATACATATTACATGTACAACATTTTCTTAACAACAACAAAACTCAACCTATGAGGAACAAGAACCCAACGCTGAGAGAGAGAACCCTTTTACAATCGTATACATATCATATATCTAAGATGATTGGGATCTTTTTTCTTTGGGATCGCATGCTTTCTTGTTTTGTTGTAACTTCTTTTTCCTTGCTGGTGTTGCCCTATCCTTTTCTGCAACCGATTTATGTTACTTTTCCTCGCTCCACTATCCATCTTCTTCTGTATCTTGCACAACTCATAATAAACCAAAATTGGGACTGTAGTCCTTCTTGTGAAACTTCAAATCCAAAAAATAAGGGCCCAACAGGCTCCGACCACAAGCCTTTGACTCTCCCTTGAGTCAAGTACTTATCTCTTTCACATCTTGTAGGAGTAACTATTGCTTTCCCTTATCCTCCTTCTCTTCTTTAAATTCCTCTTATGCTTGCACTTTCTCTTCCTCTACCTCTTCAAATGAAGGGACCAACTCTGGGACCAACGCTAAGGCCCACTTTATGACTTCATGGAAAATCCCAACTTTATCCTTCCATTTCCTAGCAAAGAGTGAGGCCTCGACGATGAAATGTTGGGTCGCATCTATGATACATCCCTTGGGATTGGATGCGACCAAAGATTTCCATTCAGAGTTTTTTGTTGCATCCACCTGATGAATTTGCATATATACTCTATGAATGACAGGTCTAAAGTTTCATAGCTACTTCTTGGATACAGATTTTTCCTCGAACAGAGCGTTCAACTCATTATCCACTTGCTGGATTTGGTAAAATTTATCTTGTTTTTTGAGCAGATCCATAGTAACTGTAACTTCATCATTCAACAACTATATTCTCACACACACATCCTCTAGAGTCTGGTTTCACCTAGAGATGATTCCCATCCAATCGATGACTTCTCAGAATATGCTTGTGGACTCAATTGTGCGCTTATGTAGTGCTTCTTGAGCATTGTTTCCTTCCAACACTACCTTCTCCATCTATTCTTGAACCTTCCGAGGTTGTTGCTCTGCTTCTTGCTGACTCTGCCCCAACTGCACTTCCATATGCTCTGCAGGAATGACCAACTATGATTATTCTCCTTGGAGTAATTCGATCTGGTGGTTAGGCTCACCTGAATCACTGGACTCTGGCAGTTGATGTGCAAACTTCCTTATTTCCGGCCAGGCTTCAACAAGCCTCTCCTGGACTCTTTCAATTTTCTTTTCTTCTTGAATCTTTGTGAATTCTTCCTATGTCTTTCATTCTTTATAAATGAGTGTTTCCTCCCTTGTGAACTCTGCATTCCTTTCTGTTGGATCATGTTGTCATTGATGCCAATGGTCTGATTATTTTGATGTCAAAGGATTGATGTCAAGTGATTGAGTGATTAATTGATGTCAAGAGATTGATTGATGTCAATGGATTGATTGATTGATAAGCTTGATTTATTGATGATTGATGAACAATGAATATGTATTATCCTTGATGAGAATGATAGATTTCAAGTGGAATCCAATTGATGAATATGAATCAAAATGCATAGATGAAGATGGATCAATGAGTTGTCATTGATACATGATGAAGATGGATTCTTTATATTATGCATAGTTTGATGACTCATTATTATCTTGTCATGATTAATAAGAAGTAAAAATGGATTAACTCCAAAGTGGTCCCCTTATGGTGAAAGCCCTCAAGGGAAGACACTTTGTGGTTGAGTTATGGTTGAGAGAACCTATGCTTGTATGTGGAATAATGAGATGAATATCAATGAATTTATTGGTGAAACTATCTTAGATGGATAGTACTTGTCATGCCATTTCTAGTAGTATGTGGAACGTCACATAACTCCTCATGGTTTGAGAGTTATGGCCCTATGAAGATGAAGGACCCCCATATGAAGGCTTGAAGTCCCCAAGGTCAAAGAAGTAAAAGTGACCTAAAAGAAGAAATCATTATTTAAATGATAAATTAAAGTGACAAAGTCAAGGTGGATTATTTAAATAATAAAGAGAAGTGACAAAATCAAGAAGGAATATTTAAATGATAAAGTATTAGAGAACTTTCTATTTATGAAAAGTGGTTAACCCTAAAATAAGGAAAATATATTAAGTGACCTAGAAATGGGTTAAGTAACCTAGAAATGGGTTAAGTGACCTAGAGGATGCAAGTATAAATAAGATAGCTATGGACTCTTGCAAAACATCCTTTTTGTGGATCAATGGAGAACTTCTTGTGAGAATATATTTTGGAACATTAATGGAGAGCTTCTTGTGAGAGAATATTTGGTGTGGATCTCTTGAGCATGATTGAAGATCTATTCTGAGAAAGAGAGTGTGAGGAGGATCTCATGGACGCATCAAAGTTTTGGAAATATCAAAGATCTTGACGACAAAAGACTCAGAGCTTCAAAAACCCTAGTTTCTAAGGTGTACGCGCGCTGTAATGGGCCAGGGCACGTACATACGTGGGCTGTATGAGGACAGGGCATGTACAGTGGATACAATCATGAATATTTATGTTTGAGCTGATGACTGGATGTTGAAGACTGTGGTAGGTTCTAGATATGCATTCTATGGGCTCAGATGTATAATTGAGACACTGGTATGGTTTCATTATTGTCTTGATGGATAGTATTTTTCTTGTGTTGTGAATGCTTGGGGAATTCTTGATATGGTTGTTGTGATGTGGTTTATGTTGGTTGATGGAGTGAGTAGTACTCTTGTAATTCAGTTATGATTGCTATGGTATACTAGTTTATTATACATGATTGAGATAGAATTCATATTGATTGGTTGTGGAGCATGAGCATGCTATTGGAGAGCTTGGATGTGTTGTGACTAGCTGGTGGTGAGTTTGGACAGTGAGAGATAGAAGAGAATGATGAATTGGTTGTAGAGGATCTGAGTTGATCTTGAGAGATAAACCCTAAGAATCTCAGATGATATACATAGGATGTAGTAATGCTTGGGCACGTATACACGTAGGCTGTACTAGTGGTAGGGCACATACATATGCATGCTAAACTACTGACAGGTTGCATACCTATTGCAGATTGATATCTGTTGAGGATTGTTGCCTCATCTCAGTTGGTGCTGAGTGTGTAAGCTGAGTCTTGCATTATAGAGCTGGTGCTCTTGTAGAGTTGTACTCTATTCATTTGTTGTTCAAAAACCCCAAGGATTGTAATCCGTAATAAAAATAAAATTGTACATACATCTTGTGTTATTTTTGTTTCTTGTGGTGATGACTTGTTGATGATATATTGTTGATATGTGTTGCTGATATGTGTTCACATCTAATTGATTAATAATGACAGTAATGAGTGATGATTAAATGTTGAATGTTAACTAAGGAGTTTTGTGTAAGAGGGAAGTTTTGGGTAAAATATCCCCACACTCATTCACCCCCCCTCTAAGTGTGGTAGGTGTGTCCAACACTTTCAGCCTGCTGGAGCCTCTGCTTAAGTTGATAAGTTGAGGCCTTGATCACTTTGACTAGATGGGATGCTGGCCACTGTGCTAGTTTAGCGAGAGAAGGGGTGGCGTCCCTAGGTGCACAGACCTACAATGGAAGACCAATGGCCTTTGAGTTATCTGAGGGAGTTTCTACCTCATCCTCCCCTATAGATGATCCTGACACAAGCCTCAATCTCAATGTCACCGACAGGAACATTAAAACATCCGTTCTCACGAGGGAGAGTTGCAAGAACTTTGCACATTGCTTAGGGTTTTGGAGAACTAGCTCCATCTATTCTCACGCTGACGTTGTGGTTTTCCCTGAAGTCATCTCTGGTTCCTTCTGGCCCTTTGGTATCTCTGCTTCTTTGTGGACCTCTGCTTCTTGGGTTGTACTGCCCATAACACCCTCAAACGTAGTTGTTGCGGCAGTGTGTTGGGAACTTTGGACTTGCGGCTTATCTATTTTTTTCATCCCCATCGAAGATAGAGTGTCCTTACTTGATACAAAGGTTATGATTTTCTAGTCCTAGGCTTCAAGGTTCGAACCAATCAGTTGTATCTTCTTCTCCGGTGTTTCTGGTTTTGGACCATAGAGTTTTGGCCTTTGCTTGGGTATTTTTGGGGGATCGAGATGCATGGGTTCTGGATTAGTGGTTTGGGGTGGAATTTTGGTTTCTGGAGGTGGTGAATAGGGTTGTGGTGGCGATGGAGGGTGCTCAGTGATGAATGTGGATGGATAGGTGTCAGGCTCAGGGTCGTCCTGGATATGTATGATGTGGGTTTCTCAAGTCGCTAAGCGAGTGTGGGGGATGGTGGATGAGATCGATTAGGGGTTCAGAAAAATACTTGGGGAAATCCACATCCTGAGTTTCTTATCCACTAGCTTTCTGATGAACGCAATGCTAAGGATTCCGTTGACATCCTTACATGTCAACACAACTTGCTTCGATAGTTGTGGGAACACTGACAGTGTTCTCTTCTTGCGCTCCAATGGCTGCGTCTTCTCCTCTACTTCGGAGTCCTTCTGTGTCGGATTTTATTTATTCTATACCTATGGGCCTGAGCTTGGTCCTACCCCTACTTCCTGACCTTTCTTATTCAACAACTCAGTGGGAAAAACATAATTCATCCCTGACTTGCATGGGTTGTGTTTGAATCTAGGCCACAACATCACCTCCTTGTCAAAGGCCTCTTCATCCAAATAGAATGACAACATCCATGAGTGGAAGTCCTCCCTATTGGAATACCCTGGCCACACAAATGTATGGTGTTGGTTCATGCTAAATGATATGTTTCACATATTGCAGTTAAGCAGCTATTGCAGAATGTGTAACCTCTGTGTTGCGTCAATTAGTCTATTGTACCACTTGGAGAACATTGTGTTGTTGAAGGCGATATTCTCTGAGTTTTCCCTTGAATGCCAAGGCTCAAACATTTTTTCTAAACACCCCTTATCTGCTGGCACCAATGGACTTTTGATGGGTGGAGTCCACTTGAGCATGGAGAACGAAAGAAAAAAGTATCCATAGGTGAAAGTACCACCTTTCTCCTAGGATTCCTCATAGGCCACAATGCATTCCTCCAATAGGTAGCTGCACCATTTGAAGACAATGCCATTGGTGAAAAAATCCACCACTGATAAAGCATCCAGTGTGCATTATCCCTTATAGTAGGACCACATCACTTTACTTGCAATGATGTAGCAACCGATCCTGACCATCTCGGGTAGTATGGGGTCGATATTGGATATGCACCCCCCCTGTGTGTGTGAAACCTTTCGTATATGATGGGATGCCCCTTCTTCTTGTCGTGCTTGTTGGGACCCTGGAAACCATTGGACATGTCATCGCCCTAGAGGGATAGTCCAATAAGCTAGTGGATGTATTCTGCTTGGATTGGATATCTCCTATCCAACCATAGACTTCTGTCATGCACCCTACTGATCAGAAACTTGGTACACCTTGCAACTTCTCCAGTGGTACTGAAACCTGGTAAGTCCCTGAGGTTCATGATGGTTGAATTGAAAAAATTGATGAAGTCGGGATTCCACACAAACTTCATGCCTCCCAACTCATTTTTAAGCCCTAATATTGGCTCATTACCCCTTAATTGGGGCATATTACATTAGTAATGTTATTTTATTTATATTGGCTTTATTCCATTAGTTGTAATTATACCTCCTAGTATCCTATATATCCCAAGCAGACATTTTCATTTGGAATCATCTGGTACTTGAACATTTAAGTGGGGTAAAAGGAGGTTGCCCCCTCGAAGAGGCTTATTATATGAAATTATCTCTTTTTAAAGGCGTTGAGTACTATTTCTGAGGTTTTTCTATGCTATACTGATATTTGGTTCTTCACATATGGTATCAGAGCTCAAGGTCTTGGGGTTTCGCTGCTACATCTGAGACAACTTGGAATTTTTTCTATAATTTTTTTTATACAACATTTCAAAAGGAACAAATTGGAGGATATTTAGTATATGGATCAAGGTATGTTGGGTTAAAATTTCAACTCCTGAGGATTTATACTTTCGGATATACAACCTGTACAAGATAGGGTTCTGGAATCATCTTGAAATGAGTCATTGCAGAATTTTCGCTATAAAATACTTTCTGTAATGTTTCAAACCCTGAAATATGGAGGCTATTCACATAAATTAGTAAGGTGTCTATGGTAAAACGTTCAAATTCTGGGTCATCTTAAATTTGTATATACATCCTGTGTAAGATAGGGTATCTGACTAGTCCTATTGACTAGTCTCAAGAAGGTGTTCCAGGTAAAACAATCATAACTTCTTCCTAGAGTATCCAAATTGTGTGGGACTGGTTACATTGGATCATGGATAGTCTGTAGTATTTTGGGTATGATTTTCAGAATTTTATATCAATTATTTTGTGTGGGGAACGCTATACAAGTGAGATATCCTATGATGCAGGAGCATCGCCAACATCAAGCGAGTGTGGGACAACACCAATGCATTTTGGCACATGATGAATTATTTGAAATGTTTTGAAGTTGGATGCGCCAAACATAAATGAAACAATTAAGAAAGACCGTACTTGTAGATTGTAATCAGACCTTGAGTGTCCCGCTCTCGTCTGAAGGACTAAGAGGCATTTATGCTAGTAAATGTAAGTAGGTAGCTTTAAAATTCTTAGATTAGACAGTTTTAGGAGCCAGAGGGAAAACGGATATAGACACCCTCACTTGTATCATTGTAACATTAGCAGCATGAGAAGAGAGCATGGAGAAGAAGAAGCAGAAAGTTGTGTAGAGTAAAACCCCATGTACAAAAGTTCTGGATTAATACAAAGATCTTTAGTTCAGACTCATGGTGTTCAATTGCTTTCTGTGTTTGTACATGTTGATTGATATATGCTTGTTTAATCTCTGTTATGCATTTTATTTGATGCGTGAATGTACGATTTCATGTTGAATGTTTGAAATATGAAGAGAGGGAGAGTAAAGAATGAGTTTCAATTGTTTCTTTGTCTGAGCAAGAGTTTTCTTGCAAGGAGTGTAGTGAAATTGTACGCAAGGTGTGCATCGATAGAAGTTAGAGTTCGTCTATGAAATCTTAGGAGGAATAGCATTGTTCTCATTCTTGAAGAAGTGCAAGTTAAGCACAGGAGCCGTGCAAGGAGTGCACAGGTCGAGTGAAGTCTCAGAGTTACAACCTGAGTGAAATTGTTGAAAGACTGATGTCATAGGGAGTGCGTAGAGTCAAAGAGGTTCAAATACTTGGAAGTATTTGAAGAATTGTTGCAAGGAGTGCGCGCAGTAATTTTCCCCAAAGAACTTGAGGGTTTCCAATCAAGCTCAGGAGGGATAGGATATTCGAATCTGTCGAAGAAAAGTTGAAGAGAGTTAGTGCCTTGAAGTATTGGAAGAAGGTGCAACAACGTTGGTTTGCTGGTGGACAAGTTTCATGAAATCATACTTGTTCATTTCGCAAGAGTGTTAGGGAGGAATTGGACGATCAGAATTCTCCGTGGAGAATTCACGAAGTCCCAAGGGCCGTTAGATCTTGCAGAGGAGAAGGGAAGTTACGGTAAGCATTTTTCGAAGTGAAATCTCAGGAGAATCAGACCGTAGGATCTGAACCCACAAGGGTCGTTGGATCACCCATGAAAATCTCATTTCGGGGTTTCATGAGTTCAAGGGTCGAAACCTTTGCATCAAGACTCATGAGGTCATGAGGTGAGAAGTCCTAAAATAGTGAGAGAATGTGAGCCATCCGATTGGAAGGACACGTGTCATGAGATCCTCTCTATCAGGGATTCGAACATTGGGGTTCAGAAGAGGAAGTCCTTCGACTTCGTGAGTGGTGAAGTCGCGAAGAGGATCAAGACCGTCCATCTGAGAGTGGACAGGTGGCATACTCGTTGACACAGAGGTCAGACCTTCATTGACCAATTCAGGGTTTCATGGGTTGCAGAGCTGAAGGCTGAGCATCAGGATTTGCGAAGTCGCAAGGTCCGAAACTCAAAAAAAAAAAAAAGAAGAAAAAGGCGGGAAGTTCCATCATGGGACTCGCGTGGAGGACGTGTCAGAATTTCAAAATTTTGGCATATCGATGGATAAGAGGTCGAGACTTTTGTCCTGAAAGTCCCGAAGTCGCGAGTGGCGAAGTCGCGAGAAAATCGTAGTCTTCCATCGGAGGAGGACAGGTGGTAGAGATCTAGGGATCTCGTGAACTCGGAGGTTCGCAGGGTCAGAGCCCAAGAGTTGGGTGCTCCAAGTCACGAAGTCATGAAATCACGAGGAGCGAGGATATCCATTGGATCTAGGTCACGGGAGGACCATTGGATCAGGAACCCCATCACATTTCGCGCATTCGGGGGTTCAGAGGTTGAAAGGAGTTGTTTTCGACATCAGAAGTCGCGAAGTGTCGAGAGTCAAGGCACGGAGGGGACACATGGTAGAAACACACAGTGGGCCCAGGAAATAGACCGGAGGACACACGTCACATATTGGAAGGAGTCAACACTCCGCTGACTTTTCGCATCTCGGGTATTCGTGAGAAAAGAGCACAAGAGTTCAACCTTTGAACTCACGAAGTGCCGAGTGGCAAGAGGATCTTGCGTGAAGCCTAGCCAATGGTCACACATGAAGGGCACTGACGAAATAAGAGCTATACCCATTTCACAATATTGGGTATCGTGAGATTGTAGAGGAAGAGTCGGGAGTCACGACTCATGAAATCACGAGATTGAGAACTGCGAAAAGGACCTGTGGATCGATTGAAATTGAGATTCCGGAGAGGAATCAAAAGAGCCGATCCAGCTCAAAGGGGATAAAGAACAATCTCGTGAGCGGATCTCAGTCCGAGGGCCGATAGGTCTGCATCAATGTGGTATCAGAGCTTGACTCTTTCTATATACTTCAGATAGGGAAAGCGAGAAAGAAAATCTCAGCCATGCCATCGAGAAGAAGGGATAGGAAAACACCTGATCCGCCAGAGGAAAGGGAAATGCCAAGAGGAAGGGGTAGGCAGGTGTGAAATCCAGCCATGGAAAGAGAGATGCATGACATATGCGCCAAACTCGAGGACATGGAAACAACACAGAGGAACATAGTCGGTGTTGGAGATGTCATTGATTCTGAAAGTGAAGATGAAGCTGGAGATGAAGAAGAAGAAGTTACGACAGAAGATGCAGCAAATGAATGCCTGATTAGGGTTGTTGCAAGAATGGGTGCTAAGGAAAAAATGGATATTACAGAATATGAAGGAAGACTAGATGCTGAAGAGCTTCTAGACTAGATTATAGCTCTGGACACATATTTTGACTATGAAGATGTCGAGGAAGACAAAAAGGTCAAACATGCTGTCACAAGATTGAAAGGACATGCAACATTGTGGTGGGATGAGCTACAAGCTGACAGACTCTGCAAAGGCAAGCAGAAGATCAAGAGTTGGGAGAGGATGATCACGAAGATGAAGGCAAAATTCATTCCTAGGGATTACCAAATTACTCTGTTTTGGAGAATTCAAAATTTGAGATAGAAGTTGATGTCAGTAAAGGAGTACACTGAAGAATTCTACAGGCTAAACATCAGAGCAGGTCATCATGAAAGTGATGATGAAAATTTTTCCAGATACATGAATGGTCTGAGATACGACATTCAAGATGAGATGAGCATGATGACCATCCGAACGGTGGAAGATTCTTATCAGATTGATCTGAAGGCTGAAGAGAAGCTGAGCCGAAAACAAGGTCAAAGATGCCGAGGCAGAAGTCAGCCCAGAGGAAAATCAGTTGCCCAGGATAGAAATCAGAAACCCAAGGAAGACTGGAAGAAAGCTCAGACTCAAACTGAGAGAGGTGGAAGCTCGCAGAGAGTGCAACATATTGAACAGAGAGGTCAGTATGCTGATGGAAACATTTTTCCTCATACCAGAGGTAGAGGAAGAGGAAGAGGTGGAGTGGTGAAATGCTTCACATGTGGAAAGAATGGACACAAATCTTATGAGTGTCCATACAAAAAGAAATAAGGAGGTGAGACTCACATCGCTGAAGCACAGAGGAAGAATGTTGAGGCAGAATATGCTGAAGGCAGACGATTGCTGATGATGCAAACATTTCTCTTAACACCAGAGAAAGAGGTGGAGAGTTCGGTCCAAAGGAACAGTCTTTTTCAGACTGCTTGCAAAACCAAGGACAGGGTATGCAATATCATTGTGGATAGTGGTAGCACAGATAATCTCATTTCTACAGAGATGGTAGAAAAGCTAGAGTTGGAGACGATTGAACATCCAAGTCCATATATAGTTTCATGGCTACAAAAAGGACATTAAGTAAATGTCACTAAACAATGTTTAGTTGAATTTAAAATAGGAGGGTATAAAGATGAAATACTCTGTGATGTTATTCCCATGGATGTTTGTCATCTATTGCTGGGTAGACCGTGGCAATATGACAGAAATGTGATTCATGATGGGAGGAAGAACACATACACCCTAGAGAAGAATGGGAGAACTCACATGTTGTTGTCAATTAAGGACAAAGAGGTGAAACCTGAAGTAAGAAACACTGTACTTCTCATGAGTGGGAAGGAACTTCTTACAAAGGTTAAGAAGAAGGAGGAATCACAATTCATTGTGGTCAGGAAGCCTAAAATTGTCTTAACCAGTACAAGGGTTGATGATTTACTCGAAGAGGTTCATAAACTGTTGGAAGAGTTTGCTGACATAGTAGTGGACAAACTACCTTGTTCGTTGCCACTGATCAGAAGTGTAAGTCATCACATTGATCTCATACCTAGAGCTAGTTTACCAAACAAAGCAGCGTACATATTGATGTCGTAGGAGAATGAAGAAGTCAAAAGACAGGTCCAGGATTTGACGGACAAGGGGTTGATTAGAGAAACCTTGAGTCCATGTGTTGTTCCAACAATGCTCAGTCCGAGGAAAGACGGAGGCTAGAGGATGTGTACTGACTCAAGAGAAATTAACAAGATAACCATCAGGTACAGATTTCCATTGCCAAGGATGGATGATTTGATGGATTGCTTGAGTGGAGCCAAATTTTTTTCGAAGATTGATTCGAAAAGTGGATATCACCAGATTCATATGAGAGAAGGAGACGAATGGAAGACAACCTTCAAGACTAACGAAGGGATGTATGAATGGCTTGTTATGTCGTTTGGCTTAACAAATGCACCAAGTACTTTCATGAGGTTGATGAACGAAGTCCTGAAGGATTTCATCGGAAAATTTGTCATTGTGTATCTTGATGACATACTGATTTTCAGTAAAATAGAGGCAGAGCATCTGAAACATTTGGCTACAGTGATGCAGAGGCTACAACAAGAGAAGTTGTTGATAAATATGAAGAAATCCTCATTCGTGAAGACAGAGCTCATTTATTTGGGTTTTGTTATTTCTGCAGACAAGTTGAGGATGGATCCAGATAAGGTGGAGGTAATTAAGAATTGGCCATCACCAAAGAGTATATTTGAGGTTCAAAGTTTTCATGGATTGGCTAGTTTCTACATGAAGTTCATCAGAAATTTCAGTGGAATTAGTGCACTGATGATGGAAACAGTGAAGAAGAGACACAAGTCTTTTCACTGGACAGAAGAGGCTAAGAAAATTTTTAATTTGTTGAAGAAGAAAATCACGGAACAACCAATTTTGGTGTTACTGGATTTTAAAAGGACATTTCAAGTAAAATGTGATGCAAGTGGATTTGCAATAGGGGCAGTCTTGAGCCAAGAAGACAGGCTGACAGCATACTTCAACGAGAAGCTGAATGAAGCAAAAGTTAAATACTCCACATATGACAAGGAGTTCTATGCTATTTTTTAGGCATTGAAGAATTGGAGACACTATTTGATTCCTAAGGAGTTTGTCTCATACAGTGAAAATCATGCTTTGCAATTTGTGACTCAACAGGAGATGTTGAATCAAAGACATGTTAAATGGGTTGAATACATGCAGAAATTTACTTTTGTAACTAAGCATATTTCTAGAACTTCTAACAAAGTTGTTGATGCTTTGAGCAGGAAATGTTTTTTGTTGCAGGAGTTCAGAATCAAAACAATGGGTTTTGATGATCTCAGGGACATGTACATAGATGATCCAAATTTTAAGGAGGTGTATGAAGCAGCTGAGAATCCAATTCTCAAGGACAGAAGTCAGTGGACAGAATACATGATCCAGGATGGATTGTTATTCAGGGGCAATCAGTTATGTATTCCAAAATGCTCCATGAGGGAGAATTTGTTGAAGGAGAAACACAGTGGAGGATTGGCCAGGCATTTCGGTCATGACAAGATGTTCTCAAAGTTAAATGAGTCATATTATTGGCCAGGAATGAGAGAAGACATCAAAATATTCGTGGACAGATGTAGAATTTGTCAGCATTCAAAAGGAAAAAGGCAGAATGCAGGCTTATATCAACCATTACCCATACTTGACAGGCCGTGGGATGCAGTAAGCATGGACTTCATATTGGGGCTGTTGAGAGAAAAAAGAGGGTTTGACTTGATCTTTGTAGTGGTAGATAGATTTTCTAAGATGGCACATTTTATACTGTGTCAGAAAACCAGTGACGCAACTCACATTGCGAATCTGTTTTTCAAAGAAGTCATTCGACTTCACGGCTTACCAAGGAGCATAGTTTCAGATTGAGACACCAAGTTCATGGGACACTTTTGGAGAACCTTATGGAAAAATCTAGGAACAAACTTGTCATTCAGTTCATCTTATCATCCTCAGACGGATGGACAGACATAAGTTGTGAACAGAAGTTTGGGAGACTTGCTGAGGAGCTTGGTGACAGAGCACCATAGTTAGTGGGACAATATTCTGCCACAGGCGGAATTTGCTTATAATGATTCAATCAATAGAAGCACAGGGAATATTCCATTCCAAATTGTTTATGGGATGCAACCAAGAGGAGTTTCAGAATTGAGAGATTCAGAACAGAATACAACTAGGAGTGCTAGTGCAGAAGATTTTTCTGAAGCAATGAAGGAACTTCACAACCAGGTGAAGGAGAGATTGTAGAAATCGAGCCAAGAGTATAAACGCAGAGCAGATCAACACAGGAGACAAATTCAATTTGAGGTTGGTGATTTGATTCTAGAACATCTGAGAAAAGAAAGGTTCCCGAAGGGGACATATAACAAACTAAAGATGAATAAGATCGGACCATGTAAGGTCTTGAAGAAATTTGGGGCAAATGCTTATGAGATTGATTTACCCGATGGGATCGGAATTTCTCCGATATTTAATGTCTCAGATTTGTACCCATAAAAGGATGAGGAAGCAGGAACAAGTGATGAACAACCAGAGGTTCAATGGACTAAACAGATGCCAGTTGCAAAGAATCCACAGATGGAAATCATACTGGACAAAAGAGTTAGCAAGAGGACCAGGAGAAAATAATATTTTGAATACTTGGTCAAGTGGAAGGGACATCCAGTTGAAGATGCCAGCTAGGAGAACGAAGAAAAAGTTCAAAAGCATGGGAAAACCATGTGAGAGCTCATGGACAAGAGTCCATGAAAATTTTCAAGCGAGGGAGTATGATGCAGGAGCATCGCCAATATCAAGCGAGCGTGGGACAACACCAACGCATTTTTGCACATGATGAATTGTTGGAAATGTTTTGAAGTTGGACACGCTAAACATAAATGAAACAATTAAGAATGAGTGTACTTGTAGATTTTAATCAGACCTTGAGCGTCCCACTCTTGTCTGAAGGACTAAGAGGCATTTATGCTAGTAAATGTAAGTAGGTAGCTTTAAAATTCTTAGATTAGACAGTTTTAGGAGCCGGAGGGGAAATAGATATAGAAACCCTCACTTGTATCATTGTAAAATTAGCAGCATGAGAAGAGAGAATAAAGAAGAAGAAGCAGAAAGCTGTGTAGAGTAAAACCCCATGTACAGAAGTTCTGGATTAATACAAAGATCTTTAGTTCAGACTCATGGTGTTCAATTTCTTTCTGTGTTTGTACATGTTGATTGATATATGCTTGTTTACTCTCTGCTATGCATTTGCTTTGATGCATGAATGTATGATTTCATGTTGAATGTCTGAAATCTGAAGAGAGGGAGAGTAAAGAATGAGTTTCAATTATTTCTCTGTTTGAGCAAGAGTTTTCCTGCAAGGAGTGTAGTGAAATGGTCCGCAAGGTGTGCATCGACAGAATTCAGAGTTTGTCTTTGCAAGCACAGGAGGGATAACATTGTTCTCATTCTCGCAGAAGTGCAAGTTAAGCACAGGAGCCATGAAAGGAGTGCGTAGACCAAGTGAAGTCTCAGAGTTACAACTTGAGAAAAATTGTTGAAAGACTGTTGTCGCAGGGAGTGCGCAGAGTTGAAGAGGTTCAAATACTTGGAAGTATTTGAAGAATTTTCGCAAGGAGTGCGCGTAGGAATTTTCCCCAAAGAACTTGAGGGTTTTCAATCAAGCTCAGGAGGGATAGGATCTTCAAAGCTGTCGAAGAAAATCTCAAGAGAGTTAGTGCCTTGAAGTATTGGAAGAAGGAACAACAACGCTGGTTTGCTGGTGGACAAGTTTCATGAAAGCATACTTGTTCATTTCGCAAGAGTGTTAGGGAGGAATTGGATGATTGGAATTCTCCATGGAGAATTCGCGAAGTCCTGAGGGCCGTCAGATCTTGCAGAGGAGCAGGGAAGTTACGGTAAGCATTTTTCGAAGTGCAATCTCGGGAGAATCGGACCGTAGGATCTGAACGCACAAGGGCCATTGTATCACCCATGAAAATCTCATTTCGGGGTTTTGTGAGTTGAAGGGTCAAAACCTTTGCATCAAGACTCGTGAGGTTGTGAGGTGCAAAGTCCCGAAATAGTGAGAGAATCTGAGCTGTCCGATTGGAAGGAAACGTGTCACGAGATCCTCTCTATTGGGGATTCGGACATCGGGGTTCAAAAGAGGAAGTCCTTCGACTTCGCGAGTGGCGAAGTCGCAAAGAGGATCAGGAACGTCCATCTGTGAGTGGACAGGTGGCATACTCACCGACATGGAGGTCAGACCTTCATTGACCAATTCAGGGTTTCATGGGTTGAAGAGCTAAAGGCTGAGCATCATGATTCGCGAAGTCGCGAGGTCCAAAACTCAAAAAAAAAAAAAAAAAGACAAAGGCAGGAAGTTCCATCGTGGGACCTGCGTTGACGACGTGTCAGAATTTCGGCATTTCAACATATCGGTGGATAAGAGGTTGAGAATTTTGTCCTGAAAGTCCTGAAGTCACGAGTGGCAAAGTCGTGAGAAAATCGCAGCCGTCCATTGGAGGAGGACAGGTGGCAGAGATCTAGGGATCTCACGAACTCGAAGGTTTGCAGGGTTAGAGCCCAAGAGTTGGGTGCTCCAAGTCGTGAAGTCGTGAAGTCGCGAGGAGCGAGGATAGCCGTCGGATCCAGGTCACGGGAGGACCATTGGATCAAGAACGCCATCGCATTTCACGCATTTGGGGGTTCAGAGGTTGAAAGGAGTTGTTTTCGACATCATAATTCGTGAAGTGCTGAGAGCTGAGGCACGGAGGGGACACGTGGCAGAACCACACAGTGGGATCGAGAAATAGACCACCGAACACATGTCACATATTGGAAGGAGTCAACACTCCGCTGACTTTTAGCGTCTCGGGTATTCGTGAGACAAGAGCACAAGAGTTCAACCTTTGAACTCACGAAATGTCGAGTGGCGAGAGGAGCTTGTGTGAAGCCTAGCCAATGGTCACACGTGGAGGGTGCTGACAAAAGAAGAGCTATACACATTTCGCTATCTCGGGTATTGCGATATTGGAGAGGAAGAGTCGGGAGTCACGACTTGCGAACTTGCGAGATTGCGAGCTGCGAAAAGGACCTGTGGATCGATTGAAATTGAGATTGCAATGAGGAATCGAAAGAGCCAATCCAACTCAAAGGGGATAAAGAACGATCCTGTGAGCGGATCTTGGTCTGAGGGCCGATAGGTCTGCGTCATCCTGGAAAGGCTAAAAATCAACAAGTTGTGGGGAAGTTACCGTAAATTCCACTTGGCACATCTAATATTGATCAGACCCATGGCATTGCAGAGAAGAAATATCAGAGAACTACATAAAATAAAGTTTCACACCCAGAAGGGCCGAAAATTGGGAGATACAACAAAAGAAAGATTGTCTAGCAAAACCACCTCAAAATCAAGGTTCAAAAGTGATACTTGGCCAACATGCCACCCAAGAAGGGAACTTCTACACCAAATAAGCCTCCAGACAATCCTACTTGGACTCTTGATGAAGGTGAAGAAATGCTCAGGGACAAGAGATGGAAGCTAAGTTGGAGGCAAAGATGGATGGCTTAAAAGAGGAGATCATGGAAGTATTGAAAAATTTTGTAACAGGGAAGACACCTGAAAGTGAAAATGCATCCCATGAAATTCATGATGAGGACACAATGAAGGTGAATCCAGAATGGAGAAACTCCAACTTTGGGTTGAATACCAACCATGTTCCTAAGATCGATATGAGGAAGTTTTATGGCAAGGACCCAATCACATGGATACTTCAGATGGAGCAATTCTTTGATCTACATAATGTGCCACATACACAAAAGGTACGAATTGCTTCTTTATATTTAGAACCTAATCAATTTGTATGGTATCTATGGATTTTTTCTCGCAAATCACTCGTCACTTGGACAGTTTTCATGGAATAAATGATAGCACACTATGAGGATACAAGGAGCAATACCTTCTTTAGCCAATTGATAAATCTCAAGCAAAAGGGTTCAATTACCGAGCACATTGAGAACTTCCAAATATTGAATATAAAGGTAACCGATATTCCAGATGAGCAC
>ML790047.1:297623-323582 GCA_009831015.1 Picea engelmannii | reverse complement strand
GAGATCGTATGCAAAAGTTACGACCCCGGGAAGTTGATGCACCAACTTACCCAAACGGGGCCCACATGACTTTTGGCGCTTCATCTCCTAGGGTTAGGTTTTTGGATGTCTAGGACTTTTGGCATTCCTATTTATTGTAAAAATGCCTTCAGAGCCTCATTGTAACCATCTTCTTGCGAATGCGCGCTGCCGTCACATCTCTTCTCAGAGATAAGCCGCCACCATTCCAGCAAGCTTGTTTCCGCTGCATTTTTACAGTTTCATCTTATTTCGTTATTTAATAGAAAACCAGTTTTACTGTATCTCTGTTATTTTTGTGTTAAGAACCTATTAATAATCTGTATTCATTTCGTTCTGCTCATAAAATCTGGATCAATGATCCATAGCTACATCTCCTAGCTGTGCTAAGATGGCTCCCAAGGAAATACCTGAAGCATCTGCGTGGACATGAAATTTGTTTTCCCAATTTGGGAATATCAGAATAGGTGATGTGTTGAGCTTCTCCTTTAGGGTATCGAACGCTTTACCACATTCTGGGGTCCATTGGAACACTTTGGCATTCTTTAGTATATTTTCCAGAGGTGCAGTGATATTTTCATATCTTCTGATAAACCTGTGATAGTACCCTGTGTACCCCAATGTGGAGTGCAATTTCTTAGCACTCGTAGGTGGCAACATGTTCACAATAACCACAAATTTGGCTGGGTCTACCAGTACTCCCTCTCAACATACTATGTGGCCTAACAAATTTCCATGTGGCACACATAAGATACACTTTCTGAAGTCCAACGATATTTGCAATTCTCTACATCTGTCAAACATCAGACATATTAGCGCTACATGTTCCTTGAGCATATTGTATACCGTCCAATCATCCATATAAACTTCTATAAACTTGTGAATAAATTCTCAGAAATGTGTTATTACAATCTTGGAAAAAACTACAGGGGCGTTCTTTAGGCAAAATGGCATCACATTGTATGCAAATGACCCCCAGTCTGTGATGAATGTGGTCTTCGTTTTTTCCTATTCAACAATCCTTACTTGGTGATACCCCAAAAATCCATCTGTAAATGAGTAAGATTCTTTCCTCGCAACCTGTTCTAGCACCTCATCAGTAAAAGGTGTTGGAAAAGGTTCATGCACACAGGCAGAGTTAAGGCTTCTATAGTCTACATAGGCCCTAATATCCTTTGTACCTTTCTTGCTCTGGATGACTATTGGGTTGACCCATTCTGCTTCTTCCACTGTAAAAATAAGTCCAGCTTCCAGCATCTTGTTTATTTCCCTCTTAAAATTCTCTTTCACTCTGGGGTTAAGGCGGTATGGTATATGCCTCAAAGTCTTTGATCCTAGTTTTAATTTGATTTTCATCTCTCCCACAACTCCTTTAATCCCTTTTAACTCTGAAAATGTCTTTGGGAACAAATCCTAATATTCTCACAACAAACTTTGTATTTCTTGACCAGTTTTCTCATCCCAGTAATCTCCCACCACAACTATCTCAGGTTTCTTTGTGGTGCCTATATTGACTTTTCGAAACTTCAATGGGTGATTATAAGAACCATCAGTCTGGTTGGGTATGATGTTCCAGATTTATCTATTCCCTTCTATCTCCTTAATGGCTAAGTTTATAAATTATTCTAAATCATCTGTTCTTTCCAAATCCTTCTCAATATTATAGCATTCTATAGGTCTCTTGTCTAAGTTTATGTGAATATTAGTCTAAAGTTATCGGCTATGCGTTGTGCATACCACTATGTATGATTTCTGTTTACGAGTGTCTGTACAAAGGAATTCTTTAATTCTTTGAAGGACTACTTCAAGTTAAGGGTACTTACTTGTAAACGAGAAGTCCTTGAAAAAGTGATCTGCCAATGTTTTCCAGTCGTTGGTCTGTCTTCTGGTTTCTTCATGCATGAACCAATTTTTTGGGATTGGAACTAGTGAGTGGGGAAATACTTGAACCCAAAAGCAAGATGGTATTTCCGCAACTTTCCACTGTGTCACACATTGTTCAATATGTGATTTAGGATTAGACTGTTGAACAGTTGTGAAAATTGGAAATCCGTTCGCATCTCTGATTCCAACTACTCCTTATCTTGAAATCTATATTTAATAGCTTGCTTCATATTGTCCCAATTTTTGAGTAAGGCTTTGTGATTAGCCCACCATTTGGCAGGGGTGTCCTGGAGGGATAAATCTAGTATTGAGATCCTTTGATCCTCCACTACCTTTTCTTCCATGCTGACCAGAAAACTGTCAAGTCCTAAGGTACCATCATATATTGGGTGTTCTCTGACCTTGGTTCCAACCCATCTAATTTCCCTGACAATTGCGCATCTTCTTGAAAATATTTCGTATGAGCCTTGCTGCCAACTATCAAATGCGACTTCTGAATCTTTGTTCTCTAATTGTATACACCTTCAACTTACTGATCCATCAACAATAGGATTTATGTAATCTTCTCTTTTTCCTATTGTTACAGTGTACAACTAATCCAAGTCTTCTCCCTCCATATTGTTGTCTGTTGGCTTCATATATCGGGGGCCTACATATGGATTCAAGGGTTGAACTACTTTGATTCTTTCTGCCTCAAATATCATAGTGTATTTCTTTAGGTAAATCACTACATAGTTGTCATAGGCCCAATAAATAACAAGTAGTGTAGGATAAGGGTCCTTATCCCCCATGATTTCGATCACCTCAAAAACAGCTACAATCTTCACTCCCACAACATCTATTTCCACAATCTCCAGTCTTCCTATTGGGAAAATACAATATTAGTTGGCCATGCTTAGCTGGATTCGAGAATATGTCAACTGGGGTTTTCCTAAGGCTTCCCAAGTATTTTTAGGCAGTATGTTAACATCAAATATTATATCTAACATAACATCCTTAATCTCAAACTCGTCTAGCTGGGCTACTAGTCTAAAATCTTTTTCAGTTCGTACTTTCCTTCTCTGCACTCTCTAAGTACTCTTCTTAGGAAGATTAGTCCTTATTCCTACTTCTGTGGGTTTTTCATTCTCTATAACTAGGTATAGAGCATTGGAAAACTTTTCTATTAACTGGTCATTCTCAATAATATCATAAAATAATTGAAACCAAAGGTTGACTACATTTTTTGGTTGCTTAGGTTGTCTCATCGTGGCTACATGGTTTTTAGGGGGTGGTGAAGGGACTTGCACAATCTTAGGGTAAACAATAGGCTGAGGGGGTTTCTCTTACATCTCAGGGCTAGTGATATTCCGAAATACTTCTATGGTGTTTTTAAAGAACAACTTTTGTTTCAGAGGATCATACCTATCTTCCTTAGGCGCTGGTTTTTGGATCCGAGGTAAATTATTAGCATCAGCGCGAGTCTTTTCCCCTCCTTGAGTGACAATATTAATGTGGGGTATTTTTCCTCTAATAATTCTCTTGATTTCTGAACTGATGAGGTTAGTTCCTTGTTGACGTGCCCGATCTTCCCATTTTACAATTAGTTCTGGGCAGTCTTCAGTTGCGTGCCCATTGGTTCTATAGTGAGAGCACCATGGTCACCTCAGATGAGGATAGTCTCTAGCCATATTGCCTTCCTCATCATAGTTGTAGCATCTACTTGGTCCTCTTCCTCTGGTTCTTCCTCCTTTGAAGTTTCCTCTAGCTCCACCTCCTCGACCTCTTCCCGATCCCTGAGGGGTTTCATTCACCCTGAATGTTGTTCGATCCATCCTATCCGCAAGTGCATCAAACTCTCTACAATGATTGTTAGTATGTTTGGTAGATGAAAAAAACTCACAATGTAAAATATTTGGTACTGTTGAATACTTCTAAATATTGGGGCACTATCTCAGCCCATGCCCATGGATTCGAAAAATATCACAATACTCAACTGTTGGCGTTGCTTGGCTACTTGGAAAAGCATGATATGGGGTGGGATTGTGGAATGGTAAATTCCCAGATACTTGCACAAATCCTCCCATGGGTCCTAGTGAGGGTCCCATTAGATTTTGAGGAGGTCACATTCCCCTCATTCATGGAAATTCATTCACGAGATGTCCTTCTGTGTAACATCCTATACACCAGACCTACGGTCGTCCTAGTCTGAGTATCGTCAATTCTTGAATATTTTATGTAAGCGTTGATATTTTCCCTTGTAATTGTGCCAAATTTGCATCTGCTAGGGGTCTAGTCACTTTCAGGCTCCCCAGATATCCTACCATGGCTTCAATCTTCATTGATTTCTCCAAGGCATCTGTCAAAATGACTATCCACTATTGTGTTAACGTAATCTGTGTCAGAGGTAGCAATCCATGAATATACCATTCTCTTTTATGTTCCGCATGAATTGGATGCGCTAACCTCCCTATAGCATCTTTAAACTTCTGGATATATTCCTAGGATGATTCACCTTCCCTTTGTTGAATCTCACACAACTTAGATAGAGCTTGTTGTTCTGACTGAGGTATCTTAAACTCTACTATGACCCTTGTTCATACATGTTCAGGTGTGAACACTTGACCTTGTATTCCTGGAACTCTTCTCTCAATAACCTTCATGTACCATTTGAGAGCATGACCTCTCAAGATAGTTTGGAACTCAACCAATTTATTCACATCCGAAGTCCCTCTGGACCTCCAAATTTCTTCACACAAGAACCAATGCTACTCAACATCTTCGTCTCCTTTATCGAAAAATTATGGGTATCGAGAAATCAAACCTCCCGCATTACCAGTCATTGCTGATCTTGTTTCTCCTATCAAAATAAAACCTAACAGTCCTGGTTGTGACCTACCAGGGGATCCCAATATCCTCCCTGTAATCGCACTTCCCGATTTTTACTAACCAACTAGCTGTACTTGATCAGAATTAACAAAAGAGGGTGGTGTCAAATTTAACACTTAAATAGAATACACTTGTGGTATGGTTGATTTGGGGATGGTGCCACTGGCTTCGGGGCGAGTTTCCTTGATTTGGGGGGTCTTGTTCTCTTCCTTTGGAGCGGTCTCTTCAACTGGATTCCCGATCTTTCCCATCATCGGGGCTGAATATTCTATTTCGTCTTCAAGATCCATGATGAATTCCTTCTCCCTTTCTTCTACAACTTCTCTTTCTTTTCCGCTCTCATGGGGACTTATTTCTCTCTATGCTTCTCTCTCACTTAATCTTTGACTGGCCAATATTTACTATCTTATCATCTTCTGTAACTCTTCCGTCTGTTCGTCCTCTACTTCTCCTAGTCTGACTTCTTTCCGCAACTTATCATACTGTTTTGCTGCTTTATTTATCTTTCCACGCCACCACTTCTCAAATATGGAAGCTCTTTTCAAGGCTCGCTCGTCTCTTGAGTCCATTTCTTACTGTTTCCCTTATTGATCCGGATTATTTTCGGCACGAAATGAGAGCGAAGATCGTGTATTATTGTATATCCGTGTTTATGGTTGCATCTATGATACATTTCTGTTATATTATTGAATATATATGATATCTATGTGCATTTATTTATTATATCTCCGCTCTCATTTCGTTCCGAAAATAATAAAATTCATGTGGGCCCCGTTTGGGTAAGTTAGTACATCAACTTCCTGGGGTTGTAACTTTTGCATACGATCTTCGTTTTAGGCTCATGATAGCCCATTGGAAAGGTATAGTCAAGGAGATTCATTTTGGGGGCTCAATAATGCCTTAGGATATCATTGAGAATATTTATCCTGAAAAAACTTCATTTAGGCCCTCAAAATGGCCCCAAAAGTTAAAACTACTAAAAAAAATAAATTGCCAAAATTGCCAGAAAACTGTTTTTAGCTAGTTGGAAAAGGTGGGTGGCCACTGACATCCACCTGGATCAATCCTCCCTCATTAGGAAGAAATGGTATCCATTTCATTGAGTGCTCGGGGGAGAGGGAAAATTTTTTGCTGAATCTGCATCTTGGTGAGGTGCTTACCTTGTTGGAGACGTCGCGCTACTCAGTTTGTGGAATTCTGTCACGAACCTATTGAGGCCGAGGTTGTTCGAAAATACAAGATACACGAGAGGATGGTGTGTAGAAGGAATCTTTTCACTTTGATGCAACCTTTTTGACTTGCTTCTGTTGGATAAAATGTGGTTTGGGCGAGGTTGTAGTGGTTGCAGTGTCCTTCTGTCCCCCTTTTGAATAGATAGTGAAGAAGCTGAATTTTGTAGTATGAGATACTACCTTGCGGCACTGTTTAGTTGGAACAATAGTCAGAACTACCTCTAGTATTTTGTAGAGATGAACCCCCAAAGTAACAATGACACTACGGGGTCAAGACTCATAAATAACATGGCTCTTCCACATATATGGTTAGCCCAAGAGAACATCACAAACATCTAGTGGGGAAACATCACATGATACCTCATCCTTGAAGGGCTAGATTTCGTATGAAAATCAACATTGTTGGCTAACACGAAGATCTTGTCCTTGGAAAAGCCACCCAATGTACTATTTGATGATCTCTGCTGAGATGAGGTTTATCTGGATTCCGCTATCAACAATAAAATGCAGTGGGGTCTCCTTCACCCACATCTGTGAATGTAAATGGTGCTCCCCCTCTTCAGGATCTATGGGTTCTTCTGGTTTAATTACTGCGGTCGCGACAATAGAAGTGGGGTCTACGTCGATGATCTATCTTTTACCAGTATTTTCATAATCAGATTCTGAATCAGGGTTCAGATCGTTGTCTTTGATCTCGGCCACCAATGACTGTTTTGAGCGACATTCATCGATGTTGTGCCAGGGGATTTTGTGGAAATCACACCATTTTACGGTTTCCTTCTTTGTCTTCCCGTGACCCTTCTTTTTCTATGGCTTGGACTGGTTTTCGGGACATTGTTTGTTAGGGCCATATTTGTCATACTTTGGTTGTTGTGTATTTGCAGACCTGAACTCTTGTTTTTTCTAGTGCTTCTATTTCTACTTGATCTTAACAACTTATCGATAGGCAGCACCAAGTGATGAAATTTCCAGAAAATCCATTTCAGTTTGGATGTATCTATGTAGAGCCCCACTATATTTCAGAACCAAATGTTGTTCAAATTCTTTGATACCCAACTTGGTGCGCAAGGTATGGAAGGTATTGGTGAACTCCAAAACTTCTTGGCCCCTCTCTTGCTGCAGTGTGGTCCATCTTATGTATTGGTCCTCATAGTTTCCAACATGGTAATATTGTTCCTTTACCGCATCCACAAAAAAATCCCAAGTGGGCTCAACCCCATATATTCTAGACTCCTCTATGGAACTCTGCTCCCAGTAAGTTTCCCACCAATGTTTGACATGGGGGAGAGACTTAAGGAGCACAAAGATGATCTTTTCTCTGTCAGTAAAATTGTGAATAGAGAAATAACCTTCTAACATATTTAACCATTTATCTAGGGCATCCAAGTCTATCTGACCTTCAAATACAGGAATATCAAAATTGACCTGTACCTTAAAAGTTGAGGTGGCTCCAAAGTGGTCGCTTGATGAAGATGCACTTGATGATATCGGGAGGCGTTGAAGGATGTGGGAAAAATTCTCCATCAATTCGTCCCTCTGTCGCGTGAGAGCTTGCTCAAGAAACAGACTTATAAGATCGTCTGCTCCATTGTTTTTCTTTTCTTCCTCCATGGAGGGTTTCTTGGGCGTGCTAGAGCGATTTTCTTCAAGAGAGACAAGCTCAAGACCCAACTTGCTATACTCGGACCTCATCGGGAACATGCACTGAAAAATGATCAAGAGCAGCCTGCTTTGATACCACTTAGCTTCAGAGCTTCTTGGGCCTTGCCAATTTCTACCGCAGGTTCGTGCTGGGATTCGCCCATATAGCATGGGCCCTTAGACAAATAACCAGGGGTGGTGGTAAGGCAAAATTTGCATGGGGCTGGTCCCAACAATAAGCGTTTGATGATTTGAAGTAGAGATTGTGCTCAACCCCAATAATTTCACTACCAAACCTACAACAACCCTTTGAGATTGAGATATATGCTTCCAACTATGCGGTGGGCGTCGTTCTCACTCAGCACAACCACCCTATGGCCTATCATAGTGAGACACTATCAGATGTTGTCCATAAGAACCCTACTTATGAAAAATAAATGAACTCCATTGTGCAAGCCTGCCGCCAGTGGAGACATTACATTCTTGGGAAGGAGACAATCATCCACACTAATCATAAGCCACTGTAGTTCATGTAGACATAAGGAAAATTGCAGAATGATCACCATCAAAAGTGGTCCACATACTTGTAGCAATTCCACCTCAACATCAAGTATAAAACATGAAGCACCAATCGCTTCGTTGATTGCCTTAGAAAACCACCAACCGCGGAACTCACCATGGTGCTAGACTCCTGTGGCCATGAGACCTATGGATGGCCCCAACTCTATGAGACAGACCCAGACTTTGCAACCACCTACCAAATGTTATTGAAAACACAATTGTCGATAATTTCCATCTTCAGGATGGGTTGTTGTGTCATCTGGGCCATATATGTGTTCCATCAAGAGAGCGAGAAGAGATGATCTGGGAAGTCCACTACAGTCGGGTGGAAGGACACTTCGGCGTCGAAAATACAGTGGCGATGCTACAACAACATTTCCACTAGCTGAAAATTCGACAGGAAGTCAACAAGTATATCAGGTCCTGCACTGCTTGCGATATTGCCAAATCGACCACTAAGAAATAGGGCCTGTACACCCCTCTTCCTACTCCTGACAGGCCATGGGAATCCATCTCAATGGACTACATGTCGGGCCTCCCATCCACAAATCGAGTAAATGACTGTGTTTTGTGGTTGTTGATCACTTTTCTAAGATGGAGATTCTGGTTGCCTGCAAGAAGAACATCACAACAAAGGCCACTGCCAAGATCTTGTTTGAACGAGTCTGGGTACATTTTGGAATCCCACAAACCATTGTCTTAGATCAGGACAGTCAATTTCTCAGCACATTTTGGTCGAGCCTCCGGTCACTGCTGGACACCAAGCTAGCCAAATCCACTACCTTCCACTCCCAGACAGATGGCCAAACCGAGGTCGTCAATCAAATGATTGTGCATATCCTTTGCATGTATAATTCAAAGCACCCTCACACATGGGATGAGAGCCTTCCCTATGTACAACATACCTACAACCAAGCCCTGCATAGCTCAACCTTCCACAACCCCTTTCAGGTGGGGTTGGGATTCCAACCATTGGGGCCCATAGTTGTTGCAATTCCCCTTGTGGTTACCTCGACTGACTCATCTCCTACTCCAACTGAAGCTGACAAAGCCACCCGGTTCATTGAGTGGATCCAACACATCCGCTAGCAGGTTCAGTATATCCTACAGAAGTCCAATGACAAGTACAATTAGTGCCATTATTAACATCACGTGCCACATAAGTTTCAAGTGGGAGACAAAGTTTGGTTGCAATTACAGAAAGAATTCCTTACAGGACCCCATCGGAAGCTTCGCCCACTCTGTTATGGGATGTATACCATCACCAAGGCTAATAATGTACCTATCCTTTGAATGATTAAATCTGGGGTTGATAGGCCCAATGAAGTCAACCACCCACTTCTCAAATTCTTGTAAGGCTTGAACTGGTTGAAGCTGCAATTCATCTCGTCGTGATGGCTTACCCACTCTTTGACAAACATTGCATAATATAGCATATGCATTTTCATCCTTGAAGAGAGTGGTCGACCATAGTCCATATTGGAGGACTTTCTATGCAGTGGCCTTTCCTCCCACATGACCTCCTGCAACTCCACTGTGGTACTCCCATAGTATATCTTGTCTTTCATGATCTAATACACATCTCCTAAGGATACTATCTAGTCCCAATTTATACAATTTCCCTGCAATCAATTGATAGCTCGCTACTCTAACCACCATATGACATTTCTGGGTTGCAGAGTATGTTTATGGGCATGCCCCTGTACTTAAGGAGACTTCTATGTCTTCCAGGTATTCTGGTATGGCCTCAACCTAGAACAGGTCTACATCTGGGAGATGATCATCGACTTCTCTACCACTTTCCCCCGACTCTAATCTAGACAGGTGATCAAGCCCTATGTTACATCTTCCCGACTTAATGATCACTTTAAAAGAAAATTCCTGAAACAATAGCAACCATCGACAAATTATCCCTTCCAACACAGGTTTGTTAACTAGATAATTTAATGTAGAATGATCAGTAAAGAACTTAAAATGAGAACCTAACAAATAATCTCTAAATTTCTGCAAGGCGTAAATCATAGATAAACCCTCCCTTTCTGTCGTTGTATAGTTGTGCTAAGATTGCGACAACTTCCTTCTCATAAAAGAGATAGGATGATCCATAGCTACATCTCCTAGCTATGCTAAGATGGCTCCCAAGGCAATACCTGAAGCATCTACGTGGACATGAAATTTGTTTTCCCAATTTGGGAATATCAGAATAGGTGATGTGCTAAGCTTCTCCTTTAGGGTATCGAACGCTTTACCACATTCTGGGGTCCATTGGAACAATTTGGCCTTCTTTAGTATATTTTCCAGAGGTGCAATGATATTTTCATATCTTCTGATAAACCTGTGATAGTACCCTGTGTACCCCAATGTGGAGTGCAATTTCTTAGCACTCGTAGGTGGCAACATGTTCACAATAATCGCAAATTTGGCTGGGTCTACCAGTACTCCCTCTCAACATACTATGTGGCCCAACAAATTTCCATGTGGCACACATAAGATACACTTTCTAAAGTCCAACGATATTTGCAATTCTCTACATCTATCAAACATCAGACATATTAGCGCTACATGTTCCTTGAGCAGATTGTATACCGTCCAATCATCCATATAAACTTCTATAAACTTGTGAATAAATTCTCGGAAATGTGTTATTACAATATTGGAAAACACTATAGGGGAATTCTTTAGGCCAAATGGCATCACATTGTATGCAAATGACCCCCAGTCTGTGATGAATGTGGTCTTCGTTTTTTCCTATTCAACAATCCTTACTTGGTGATACCCCAAAAATCCATCTGTAAATGAGTAAGATTCTTTCCCCGCAACCTGTTCTAGCACCTCATTAGTAAAAGGTGTTGGAAAAGGTTCATGCACATAGGAAGAGTTAAGGCTTCTGTAGTCTACATAGGCCCTAATATCCTTTGTACCTTTCTTTCTTTGGATGACTACTGGGTTGACCCATTATGCTTCTTCCATTGCAAAAATAAGTCCAGCTTCCAACATCTTGTTTATTTCCCTCTTAAACTTCTCTTTCACTCTGGGGTTAAGGCGGTATGGTATTGTTGGCAACCAACTCAATTTTTTCAATTGCCCTAAAAGATGCCTACACCTACATCTTTTGAATGATCAATTACTGTCCCATTTTGCAAAGAGACGATATTTTCATTCTATGCGATGTTCGCAATTTCGTTTCAAATTAGTTTTCACGACTGAAAGCGTGAAAACTCCTCCATTGTTATTTAAACTGTCGTGGTCTGCTCATTAATGTTCTAAAAGGAACTTACCTTTGGTTGATTATATGGCTGAGGACATTTTTCAAACTGTGACATTCTTGTTTTGATTGAACAACTTGGCTTTTATTTGATTGATAAGGTATTGAGCATGATGAGTTATCAGTGATTTCATAAGGGTCATGGTTGGTCTTGTTTTATATAATGTGATCCTTATTATCTTAACCTCTAAGCTTATCAATTTCATAAAGTCATTGGTCACAATGTTATAAGAATTTGATTATATATTGTGCAACAAAGCGCATGGTAATGTATGAGTTTGATTTTACATATTGAATGGCAATGTTTGATTATATACTTGGCACGTACTAACTATTGGTTTGATTCTATATTGAATGTTCGTGGTTTCAAACAATACAATGGTGCCTTGGTATCACTATCCACCATTTGAATTCTTGTATTAACCGATTAATGTGGTTTGAGTGGTGTCATAATTGATTAAACAGTGTTGTACTGAGCCTTTAATGTTCTGCATGGCGGTGAACTAACCCACCACCTTCGCACATGCCTATTGATTTGTTTCCTCTTTGAGCATTTGCGGTTGTAGCCATATCGATTATACTCTTGTGTGTTTGATCCAAACCCTACTATGATGCTCGCGCCATGGCTCCAGTCATAAGGGCTGAACCCAATGGCTGCCAGGCCTTGTTAATGTTTGATGGTGCATATAGCGACTTGGAGGAATTCGGATGGCTCCCTTTCATCCGAAAATTTGATGGTTATAACACTGGTGTGGCTCGGCAATTTGCGTTAACTTTCGATGGCTGCCGAGCCAAGGTTGGGGATGTGCAGTTGGAAATCAACGAACAGTTCCTTAGTCTAGCCACCGGTCTACCTGCTGTCAGATAGAGATGGTCAAAGAACTATAAAGTAGAGGATGTCTCGTGGACATTACTCTTTCAGTCACGAAGAGTGAGCTCTTGTGACAAGGGTCTGCCTGCAAATATGCTAAAGCAGAGATGGCACGACTTCCTAATGATAACTAAACAATTCATCACTTGCGAGGGCAGGTATGGCTTCGTTTTCTTGTATCACCTTCGGCTTCTGATGGTTTTCATTGGATATGAAATTAACATGCCTCACTACTTGCATAGGATTTTGTTTAAGATGTCCAAAAGGTATAAACGCAACCAGGCCGATAACAACCTTTTCCATTTTGGGTTAACCGAAATGCTTATGGTTTATGAGTTGGGGTTACATCGTGACTGTTGGAGTGTTTTTCTCAGTCGTAATGGTTTTGATGAGTCAAACCCACCACAGGTTGACAAACCTATGGTGAGCGAGAGCAATTTAGCACCCCCTATCCCTTACAGTGCCCTGCTACCCAAACCCCTACCCGAGCCATCTATTGACCTACCCAATTTTGTAACCACAGATGTGGAAAATGATAAACCCGTGGCTAAAAAGCCCAAGACCAAACCTAATGCCAATTCTAAAGGCAAGAAAAATGCCCGGTTAATCTCTCGCATGGCAAGAAACAAACCAAAGGCACCTGTTAAACCTGATCCTATTGTGCTCAGTGAAGGTTCTGACTCAGAAATTGAGCGCTTCCTAGCAAGAGAGCATCCCTATTTCGAGGGCCTGTGTGACAAACCAGCATATGATTTTGTGAAGAACCTACCTCCTTGTTTACGAGATGATCCAAATTATCCCAGCATCAAAATGCCCTGTGAAACCCCTGGTGACTCGTCGAAACCCCCTCCTGCTCTATCTCAACTAGAAGCTCCTCCGTGTGAACAGTGTTGTGCATGGCTGGAGAGGTATTACCTCGATGTTCCAATGCTACAATCCAGAATTCACGATCTGGAAGGTCAAGTTGCAAATCTCACCAGTCAGAAGGCAAAGATGCCATCCACTGATAAGAAGCAACGAACGACTGGTTCGATTTTGTTCAAAAACGTGGAGTCTGCTACAACGTTTGTAAACTCAAAGCTGGCATAGTCTGAACAGTCATACTGGTATGATTATTACTTTTTTATATGATGAACTCACAGCTCTGTGTATAGCATCAATTTGAAATTGTTTAATAAGCATCCATTATTGTATATAAGTTTGTTTTGATTAATCGAATTCCCGAATTAGCTTTGATTGAATTTGGTTTTGGTTCGATCAATCATAGGATAGATTTGATTGTTTTAATTTTAGTTTCAATTGAATACTCTGTCTAAACACAGGCAGTTTCTGTTATTTAACTTTCAAACACAGTCAAGATCAAATTCGAATTGGTGATGTTCTAGATGACATGGTTGGCAATTGTAGTTAACTGATGTGATTTTATATCTTATGAACAATTCGAATACCATCTTGTTGAGATGTAACCAATTTGCGAATAGATGTAAGTTATAACTGTTGTATCCAAATATTTGATTCGCATGATATGGTTTGTCCGTGTTCTCAGCTCGGGTCATATTGCAACAAATATATTGTTTCAATTTGATTTGTTGGACGTAAATGATCATGCCCAGAATAACGATGTGTTTCTATTTTTAACACAGTTACGATCTTCTCTAATTGTCACTCGATTATTATTCTTGTCAATGGTTATGATCACTATGTGATCTTGTCTGTAGACTGTGTAAATACTCACAACGTAACTTTCTTTCCATATTCGATTGAAATGACATGAATTTTATGAATATCGTTACAGCTGTAACAAATCTCTTTTGTGTTCAGTTGTGTCGATTGTAATTATGTTGTGGCATATCATATCTTATATGATTTCGATTCTGATTCGATTTATGGTTGTATTGATACGATTTGATTCACTAATTAATTTCGTTTGATACAAAACAGGCCTATCAAGATTTGACCATGTTTTATGGTAGCTGAAAACAGAGCATTCTTTACTCTGTTTCGATTGCATTCATTTTGATATTGTTTGATTTGAATGATAATTTCAATTAAATCACTAGTAATTCGTTTTTGATGATTATTAAAAGATGATTGGATTTGATTTTATTTGATTGCTATCTGATTCCATAGTCTATTTTAGACAAGCTACAGAATCAGATGATTCTGTAGCTAAGTCTGTAGGATCATTTTTTTTTGTATTTTGTTACTGAAATATCCTCCTAATTTGATATTTGTGTCCTATTGTAGGTAAATTCGAATTGCAATTGAGTTTATGGGTAGTTGGAGGATATCTCAAGGATTTCACTTGCATTTTAGTTGCTTAGTTTAGTAGATTTTGGGATTTTTCCCTGATTATGTAAAACTGTTTGAGAATTATCCACAGGGATGTTTTACCCTGTGGAGAGACTTATATAAACTTATGATTTTTGTAATAATCGATATCCTCATTGCTGGGAGAACAAGGATATGGAGTTCTGATATAGACTGGAGCAGAATTGATGTTTTGTCACAGCTTTAGCTTCTCAATATATCAACATTTTGTTTCATGTTTTGTATATCACTTTGCTTATGGTTTATGACTACTTTAGCTATCTAAATCAAATGCAAATGATATAATTTTATTATTGTTATCCATATCTTGTTTCTTCCAAATAGATAAAAGACATAAAAATTGTTAATTCAGTTTGTGAATGCCAGTTTCATCTTCTTCATAGATTGAATTATTATATATAAATCCTTGCATAACAGGTTTCCCTTATTGCAGGAATTTATAATCAAAAGATTGTTATGATTTTCTTTTATGTCTTGTTTGTCCTGTAAATCACTTCAAGAAGTAGCACAACCAATCGTTTTCAAGAAGCTTACAGACTAACCAGTGCGAATTTCTTCCTCCGACCAGCTTAGAAGTTATCACACACAGGGCAGACTTGGAGCGTTTCCAGGTCAATTAGTTTGTGTTTACTGTTTTCATTAAGTAGTTTAATTTAGATATAATTTTAATTAGATTTATATTAGATCGTTTGATTTCAATAAATATATTATATTGTTTAATTTCAGTAATGTTTATTCCTTTTTCATAAAATATAAAAATCAAAAAGAGATTCTTGGCTGTCTTAGGGCCAAAAATATATGAGTTTTGCAGGTTTTAATTAAATCTGTAGGCTGTTTATAGTGTATATTTGTGAATAAGTAATGTTACAGCTAATAATTAGATAGTTGATTTGAGTTATTATTAGTTTGTAGATAGAATAGTTAGAATAGTTTATATTTAGTATATTAGTTCCTTTTCTTTGTTTTATTAGTTTCTAGTTTCCTTCATTCTAGTCAGTTTCTTGTATTTAGTTATAGTTTAGTTTGTTTTATTTACTTTAGTTAGATTACTTAGCTCAGATCAATTCTCTCTTTGGTTTTCATGGAAGACCTTAGAGCAGCTAACGGAGTCGTTAAACTCGTCAGGGTGGTCCATTCCAAACGGCTTGGGTTATTTAGACAACCCCAGACCGGTTCCACTCTCCCAGTTGACGGACGGTCAGTTTCGCCTGTCAACAAATGGCTCTAGAAGGAGGGCTTGAACTTAATTAATGGCATGAGGCAGTCGCAAGACTCCTCCCCCACCTAATCGCACACCTATAGTGACGAGAATCCGTTCACAAGATAATATCCCCCCTCAAACAACAACTACTTCAACCGAAGATCCACAGATCACAGTTGAGCCAACAACCCCTAATCCTATGGGTGGTGATTTCCAAGAGATCGTTCGTCAATCTGTTATCAAAACACATAGTGCCTTAGCTAGTCTTAGGCGACCAAACTGCCCGTGGGGCCAACCTTTAGACTTCTCTGATATCAGAGAACAATTAGGCGATATAGACCTCACTGTGAATCCCATAGATCCAAACACAAATCCTGCTGTAGGAGGATTTGGGATACCTCCTTCACCACCTCCCTCATCTCCTTCCTCTTTTGGAGGAGATTCCTCTTCTGATGAAGGCAAACCACCTTCTCAGCCTTCCACACCCAATTCCCCAATGGAAAATCAGAACAACCCTGCTAGACCATGGTTGGACTAGGATGCTGTAGCTGTACCTGGAGCCCAACACCCTTTACCTAAACACCCAGAGAAATGGCTTCCTAAGTTTGATCCCGATTCAAAACAGATAGCTGAAGATCATATCAAAAAATTTATGTTAGCCATCAGACTTCGTAATGTCGAACACGAAGATGTCGTCTGTAGGTTGTTCCCTTACACCTTTGAGGGTAATGCGTCCACTTGGTACTTTGCCCAACAGCCCCATACCATAGTATCTTGGGAAAAGTTTGAGTCATGCTTTTTGGAAAAATTCGGAGATGGTAAACCTCCGAAAGTCTTAGTCATGGACCTGTCGAGTTTAAAAATGAACCCAAAAGAAAAAGTTAAAGATTTCAATCAAATATTTCTAACTCTGAAGAATAGAATCCCTGCAGACTCTATGCCTGCTGAGAGCCTTGTAATAGCTTACTAAACTAAAGCTCTACATCAAAGTATAGCTATTTGGGTTAAAAGATCTAAAAAAGCCACGTTGTTAGAAGCCTTTGAAGAGGCTACTCAGATTGAAAAAGACATACTCAGCCTTAAGGACTCCTCTAGCAACGAAACTGAAACTATTACTTCTTCCAAAAAGAAGATTGAAATTCTTCCCAGACCTACGCAAAACAAGACACAACCCGAAAACTCTGATTTGGAAAATTTAACCAAAGTTGTACAAAAATTGTCTAATCAAGTTATAGATTTAAAAAGGTCAACTGAAGAAGCCTCTTCGAGTAAAGGACCCTACAAACCTCCTTTCCGAAATCCTTTTCAAACCAACCGGCCTAATCCAAATCCCGAAGGCTTAAACCTAGAAAATTTGCAATGTGCTCTCCTGGCAATTCTAGGAGCCCAGGATGACTTGATCCCTCCTGATATTCCTCAAGAGGAAGTCGAGCAGGAAACCATTCAAGAAGAAGAGTCTTTTCCAAATATTTTTGGACACCTCTCGGATAGCATCTTCCAAGCTAACTTCGAGACTGTTCACCCTTACAACACTAGGAGTAAGACAACAAACAAACCTCCTATCGAGAACACTACAACTTTACCTACAAAGCCATCTAAATCAGCAGAAATTAAACAGAGTAATGTTAGTCCTAAATTAGATTATGATGTTGTTGAATATCTTAAGAAATTAAGGGCTAACATTTCTATTTATGAGTTGTTGAAGTTTCCATTTTTGTTACAAAAGATGTTGCAAAATATTTATGAAAATGGCAAGAATGGTTGTTCAAACAACAATAAGGTTGTGCAAAGCAAAGTGTCGTAGAAGACTTCCACAAAAAATAATCCTGATCCTCAAGACAAAGGAAGCCTTCCTGTAACTCCTGTAAATAATGTAAATAACAATGTAAATAGTGTAAATAATTTAGATAAAGTAGTCTTAGAAACTGCGAGTAATAAAGCACAAGCTACCACTATGAATACTCGTAAGAATGTACCTCCTTTTCTTTTAACTTTCGAAATCTTCAACAGAAATGTGCATAATTGTATGGTTGATTTAGGAGCGTCGTCCAATGTAATGCCTTGGTCAGTCTGCCAAAAGATTAACGTTGAAGTTGAGCCATCTTCTTTGAAAATTATACAACTTGATCGATCATATGTTAAAGTTATAGGCGAACTAAAAAATGTCTTGATTAGATTATCGTCTAACCCAAAGGTTCATCAAGTTATTGATATAATTGTGGTAGATATCCCCAAAGTGTATGGTATGTTTTTGAGCAGGGAATGGTCGGAGCAGATACACGGTTACTTCGCAACGGACTGGTCTCACTTATGGATTCCAGAAAACGGTAAGCCCAATAAGATCAGGGTGAATCGTGAGCGTTACCTCAAGTTCACGGTAACAGACTTGAATGATCCAAATGAACCATACACACCTCCCGCTGATGCACCTGAAGTCAAAGGAATGGACACCTACTTCAAAAATTTCATGGCTGAAGTTTCACCTATCGACAATCCGCAGCATCAAGCCGAGATCCTAGCATGTACGCAACCAACAGCTTCTATCCAACAGTCCTGTGAGCCCGATGGAAATCAAATTTGGTCTTTATATTTCGACGGTGCCAAGTCTAAAGAAGGAGCTGGTGCAAGCTGCATCATTATCGATCTGGCAGGTAATAAGACATTATTGGCTTGTAGACTAGAATTTGAATGTACTAACAATACTGCAGAATATGAGGCTTTATTACAAGGTCTCAGAAAATCCTTGGATATGCACATTCACAATCTAGTTGTATTCGGCGACTCCGAGATAGTGGTTAGGCAGGTGAGAAATTCTATACACTATCTTTCCCCTCATCTCAAGTGTTACCAGATGGAGGTATGGAGTTTAATGAACAAATTTTCTGCTTTTAATATAAATTCCATTCCTAGATCAAATAATGCTGAAGTAGATCTACTAGCTAATGTTGCCTCTAAAATTCTTCCTGTAGAAGGCTTATCCCCGAACGCATTCTCTGTAGAGCTGTTGTTTCGACCATCTGTTCCAGAAAATATCACAAACTGGAGAGTATTTGACGATGATCAGTAGATCATTAACTTTCTGCACATGGAAGAAACCTTTCAAGGCGTTGTGATATATGAACAAATGCATGACGACAATTTGCACGACTTTACGGTAATACCTAATCCGAAATCTCCTGAAGCTCTATCGGACATGGTAAATCTCATACCCAAATATGTTGTTAGCCTAGAAAAGTTTTATGATTTTGAAGATAAATTTAAAAAGACGGTCAATTGCAAAACCAACAGTTCTTCATTGTCTTATGAAAAAGTCAATTTAGGGACTGATGAAAATCCTCAGTGTGTCAACTTAGGCTTGGGATGTTCTAGACAAGAAAAAGCTTCTTTTGTTAAATTATTTAAAGAATTCAAAGACGTCTTTGCATGGACTTATGATGATCTTAAGACGTTTGATCCTAATATTATACAGCATGTCATCCCAATGAAACCCCAAACCTTGCCCTTCCAACAGAAACTGAGGAAAATGCATCCTAAGCTAGAACTGACCGTACAAAAAGAATTGAATAAACTCCTAAGTGCTAAAATATTTTTTCTTTTTAGACATATTCAATGGGTATCCAATCTCGTCCTAGTCCGGAAGAAAAATGGGGAAATTCGACTTTGTGTCGATTTTCGAAACCTCAACAAAGCGTCTGATAAAGATAATTATCCTATCCCTCCTATGGAACAGATTCTTCAACAAGTTTCTGGTTTTGAGAGGCTATCCTTATTGGATGGTTTCTCTAGATACAACCAAGTCTTGATGTCTTCATCAAATCAATTAAAAACTACCTTTCGTACCCCGTGGGGCACTTATGCTTATCGCAAAATGCCCTTTGGATTGATTAATGTCGGCGCTACCTTTCAGAGAGCAATGGACATTGCTTTTAGAGGCTTAATCAATCACTCCATAGTAGTCTACTTAGATGATGTGACTGTTTATTCCAAAAACAAATACGATCATCTAACTCACTTACGATCCGTTCTGCTATGATGTCATAAATAAGACATCTCCCTGAACCCCAAGAAGTCCATCTTTGCAGTAGAACAAGGTAAATTACTAGGATTCATTGTGTCTAGTGATGGAATTATTATTGACCCCGAGAGGACGCAAGTCATCGCTAAACTTCCCCCCCCTTCCTCCAAAAAATCCATGCAGTCCTTCCTAGGTCAAATCAATTTCGTGAGAAGATTCGTCCCCAGTTTCTTCGAAATGGTCAGACCTCTCCAGAACCTGATTAAGAAGGACACCCAATATCACTGGGGACCCACTGAAAATCGAGCTTTTAACGATATAAAGAAGGCCATAATTGACACTCCGTCTCTCATGAGCCCTGATTTCTCTCAAGACTTTACACTCTATACGTTTGCCTCTGATCGTTCCTATGCCGCGGTCCTAACTCAGAAGAATTCCGAGAACAACGAAGTACCCATCGCCTTTATGAGCTCTGCTTTCAAAGGTGCTGAACTTAATTATCCAGCGGTTGATTGGCAAGCCTACGTTGTCTTCAAGGCAGTTAAGCATTTCCGGTCATATCTTTTGAAGTCAAGGACGAAGGTCATTGTTCCCTACCCTGTCATTAGGAACTTGTTAGTGCAAAAGGAGTTAGGAGAGAAAAGATCCAACTGGGTCACCTCCTTGCAGGAGTATGACTTAGAGATCACCCCAACACAGATCATGAGAGGCTAAGGGTTGTGTAAGTTGGTAGTTGATTCAGAAATTGAACAGCAAACAGATAGTGATACGTCAGACCTAGAACAACGTGACCAGAGTTTGGTTTGTTGCACACAAAGCCTCGTAAGTCCTTGCTACAGTGATATTAAATTTTGTCTTGAACATGGATCAGCACCCCGTCACCTCGACCCTTCCAAGAGAAGAGCTTTGAGACTAAATTCTGCTTCCTTTCATCTAATTAACGGTATACTGTTTCATCATAATTTTGATGGCATACTGATGCGTTGTCTTGAAAAGGATGAAGCAGAAAAAGTCTTGCTTGAGTTGCATGCAGGAGAAGATGGTGGTCACTTCAGTGGCGATACCACTGCTCATAAGGTTTTAAGAGCCGGTTATTACTGGCCAACGCTTTTTAGGGACACCCATGCCTTATGCCGTAAATGTATCATTTGTCAAAAAGCATCAGGGCGATTGCAAAAACTAGCCTTCCCTTTGCAACCCGTCACAGTCGATTCTCCTTTCCATCAATGGGGCCTTGATATCATTGGTCCTATTAACCCTCCATCCTCACAACAACACAAGTATATTGTGACAGCCACTGATTATTTTACTCGATGGTCTGAAGCCGCCGCGCTAAGAACTGTTAACACAAGTCAGGTGATTGCTTTTCTAAACTCGAATATCATCACTCGTTTTGGTATCCCTGATTGTCTAGTCTTTGATAACGCTTCATACTTTTCTTCTCTAGATATGAGTGAGTTCGCCTTAGAGAAAGGAATAAATCTTAAGTATTCTACTAGTTATTACCCCCAGGGTAATGGCTTAGCAAAATCAACCAACAAAAACTTGATCAAAATTATCAAGAGAACTGTGGCTGAAAATCACAAGAACTGGCACAATGCACTGCTCAATGTACTATGGGCTGATAGGGTAACACCTAAAGTTGCTATAGGTAACTCCCCCTTTTTCCTCGTTTATGGTAGAGAATCCATTCTGCCACCTCACATTCTTCTTCCTTCGCTTCAATTTTCACAAAAAGTTCAAGAAGAAGATTGTTCCCCTTTAGAAAGCCGTATTGACGCTCTGATGAAGTTAGAAGAAGTAAGAACCCAAGGTAAGCGTAAGTTAGACCAACATCAAAAACTGATTAAAATCTGGTTCAATTCTAATTCTGCTTCTGATAGGAATTTTGAAGTGGGCGATCTTGTCTTAAAGTGGGACAAACCCCACGAAGGAAAGGGTGAGCATACCAAGTTTCAAAATTTGTGGCTTGGGCCATTTTTGATTGCTGAAAAGTTGGGTCTTAGTTCCTTTCGATTGCAGAATCTTGAAGGGCAGCTTGACACCTACCTGGTGAATGGTCAAGCCCTGAAAAGATACTTTGCTTGATTTCTACCCTTGTACATGATGTAAATATTTCTTTTGTTTGTATTCTTTTCGTTTGTTTCTTGTTTTGCTTTTGATTTGATTGAATCAGTTTTGTGTGTTTTATGAAACGTATGCATGCCTATACACTGAGCAATTCAGATTCAAATCATGGGAAAATCTCTTCGCTGAAATAACTCCTGAAAATTTGTACGAACATCAGTGATATATATTTCTAAAAATGATGTTTATGTTGGAAAAATTTGTTGTTTGAAAGAAGTTTTCTAATTTCAATCTCTGAGTGAATATTGTCATGATCATCTTTAATATTTTTACGTTGTCCCTTTTCCATAGAGGAATGACTCAAAAGGATGTCTCCCTATCATAGTAAGTTTTTTTAGAAATAAGACATTTCTGGAGCAGGATAAAGGACTATGTTAAAAAAAAATTTGAGGTCTGGAAAATATGTTAAAATATCAATATTTTTCAGCGTCACCCCGCTCAGCTATACTCAAAATAAAAACAAAATAAAAATATCAATAAGAGCTATGGGAAGTGTTTGTAAACCTGCCGGGATACTAGACAGGTCCGCTGGCAGCGGGTAAATGCAAGCATGGCGCCAAGACAACTTCGCTGGGGTACTGAACAGGCCTGCTGGCAGCGAAGCAATGTCGGGTAAACAAAAATCTGCAAAAATTATGAGAAACCTCTTAAAAAGTCCTTTACTCTGATCTAGAAGTTCTTGACAGGATACGGACGTCTGAGTGGGTTAAATGGCAACCCTGTCGAGGCTATGGATGCCTGCTGGCAGCAGTGGCCATGCTAACAGTATTGAAGATTTTATCATTAATGTCATGACTTGCTGATCTTGAGACTGTTATTAGTTTGCATCTTTTAAAACACTGCTGGAAAAGATGGTAAATGATGATGTTTGTACAATTTTTTGGTTGTCATTTCTGAGTTGAATTTTTCTCTGCTGTCCTAATCTGAATTTGTTTCTTTCAATAGAGATAACTGCTTCTCCCAGTGTGTTTCCATTGTTGGCAGCCAACTCAATTTTTTCAATTGCCCTAAAAGCTGCCTACACCTACATCTTTTGAATGATCAATTACTGTCCCATTTTGCAAAGAGACGATATTTTCATTCTATGCGATGTTCGCAATTTCGTTTCAAATTAGTTTTCACGACTGAAAGCATGAAAACTCCTCCATTTTTATTTAAACCGTTGTGGTCTGCTCATTAATGTTCTGAAAGGCACTTACCTTTGGTTGATTATATGGTTGAGGACATTTTTCAAACTGTGACATTCTTGTTTTGATTGCGCAACTTGGCTTTTATTTGATTGATAAGGTATTGAGCATGATGAGTTATCAGTGATTTCATAAGGGTCATGGTTGGTCTTGTTTTATATAATGTGATCCTTATTATCTTAACCTCTAAGCTTATCGATTTCATAAAGTCATTGGTCACAATGTTATAAGACTTTGATTATATATTGTGAAACCAAGTGCATGGTAATGTATGAGTTTGATTTTACATATTGAATGGCAATGTTTGATTATATACTTGGCACATATTAACTATTGGTTTGATTCTATATTGAATGTTCGTGGTTTCAAACAATACAATGGTGCCTTGGTATCACTATCCATCGTTTGAATTCTTGTATTAACCGATTAATGTGGTTTGAGTGGTGTCATAATTGATTAAACAACATTGTACTGAGCCTTTAATGTTCTACATGGCGGTGAACTAACCCACCACCTTCGCACGCGCCTATTGATTTATTTCCTCTTTAAGCATTTGCGGTTGTAGCCATATCGATTATACTCCTGTGTGTTTGATCCAAACCCTACTATGATGCCCGCACCATGGCTCCAGTCGTAAGGGCTGAACCCAATGGCTGCCAGGCCCTGTTAATGTTTGATGGTGCATATAGTGACTTGGAGGAATTCGGATGGCTCCCTTTCATCCAAAAATTTGATGGTTATAACACTGGTGTGGCTCGGCAATCTGCGTTAACTTTCGATGGCTGCCGAGCCAAGGTTGGGGATGTGCAGTTGGAAATCAACGAATAGTTCCTTAGTCTAGCCACCGGTTTGCCTGCTGTCGGACAGAGATGGTCAAAGAACTATAAAGTAGAGGATGTCCCGTGGACATTACTCTTTCAGTCACGAAGAGTGAGCTCTTGTGACAAGGGTCTGTCTGCAAATATGCTAAAGCAGAGATGGCATGACTTGCTGATGATAACTAAACAATTCATCACTTGCGAGGGAAGGTATGGCTTCGTTTTCTTGTATCACCTTCGACTTCTGATGGTTTTCATGGGATATGAACTTAACATGCCTCACTACTTGCATAGGAGTTTGTTTAAGATGTCCAAAAGGTATAAACGCAACCAAGCTGATAACAACCTTTTCCATTTTGGGTTAACCGAAATGCTTATGGTTTATGAGTTGGGGTTACGTCGTGACTGTTGGAGTGTTTTTCTCAGTCGTAATGGTTTTGATGAGTCAAACCCACCACAGGTTGACAAACCTGTGGTGAGCGAGAGCAAGTTAGCACCCCCTGTCCCTTACAGTAACCTGCTACCCAAACCCCTACCCGAGCCATCTATTGACCTACCCAATTCTGTAACCACAGATGTGGAAAATGCTAAACCCATGGCTAAAAAGCCCAAGACCAAACCTAATGCCAATTCTAAAGGCAAGAAAAATGCTCGGTTAATCTCTCACATGGCAAGAAACAAACCAAAGGCACCTGTTAACCCTGATCCTATTGTGCTCAGTGAAGGTTCTGACTCGGAAATTGAGAGCTTCCTAGAAAGCGAGCACCCCTATTCCGAGGGCTTGTGTGACAAACCAGCGTATGATTTTTTGAAGAACTTACCTCCTTGTTTACGAGATGATCCAAATTATCCCGACATCAAAATGCCCTGTGAAACCCCTAGTGACTCGTCGAAACCCCCTCCTACTTTATCTCAACTAGCAGCTCCTCCGTGTGAATAGTGTGGTGCATGGCTGGAGAGGTATTACGTCGATGTTCCAATGCTGCAATCCAGAATTCACAATCTGGAAGGTCAAGTTGCAAATCTCACCAGTCAGAAGGCAAAGATGCCATCGACTGATAAGAAGCAACGAACGACTGGTTCGATTTTGTTCAAAAACGTGGAGTCTGCTACAACGTTTGTAAACTCGAAGCTAGCATAGTCTGAACAGTCATACTGGTTTGATTATTACTTGTTTATATGATGAACTCACAACTCTGTGTATAGCGTCAATTTGAAATTGTTTAATAAGCATGCATTATTGTATATAAGTTTGTTTTGATTAATCGAATTCCCGAATTAGCTTTGATTGGATTTGGTTTTGGTTCGATCAATCATGGGATAGATTTGATTGTTTTAATTTTAGTTTCAATTGAATACTCTGTCTAAACATAGGTTGTTTATGTTATTTAACTTTCAAACATAGTCAAGATCAAATTCGAATTGGTGATGTTCTAGATGACATAGTTGGCAATTGTAGTTAACTGATGTGATTTTATATCTTATGAACAATTCGAATACCATCTTGTTGAGATGTAACCAATTTGCGAATAGATGTAAGTTATAACTGTTGTATCCAACTATTTGATTCGCATGATATGGTTTGACCGTGTTCTCAGCTCGGGTCATATTGCAACAAATATATTGTTTCAATTTGATTTGTTGGACGTAAATGATCATGCCCAGAATAACGATGTGTTTCTATTTTTAACACAGTTACGATCTGCTCTGATTGTCACTCGATTATTATTCTTGTCAATGGTTATGATCACTATGTGATCTTGTCTGTAGACTGTGTAAATACTCACAGCGTAACTGTCTTTCCATATTCGATTGAAATGACATGAATTTTATGAATATCGTTACAGCTGTAACAAATCTCTTTTGTGTTCAGTTGTGTCGATTGTAATTATGTTGTGGCATATCATATCTTATATGATTTCGATTCTGATTCGATTTAT
>ML790047.1:278181-296320 GCA_009831015.1 Picea engelmannii | reverse complement strand
GGTATATGCCTCAAAGTCTTTGATCCTAGTTTTAATTTGATTTTCATCTCTCCCACAACTCCTTTAATCCCTTTTAACTCTGAAAATGTCTTTGGGAACAAATCCTAATATTCTCACAACAAACTTTGTATTTCTTGACCAGTTTTCTCATCCCAGTAATCTCCCACCACAACTATCTCAGGTTTCTTTGTGGTGCCTATATTGACTTTTCGAAACTTCAATGGGTGATTATAAGAACCATCAGTCTGGTTGGGTATGATGTTCCAGATTTATCTATTCCCTTCTATCTCCTTAATGGCTAAGTTTATAAATTATTCTAAATCATCTGTTCTTTCCAAATCCTTCTCAATATTATAGCATTCTATAGGTCTCTTGTCTAAGTTTATGTGAATATTAGTCTAAAGTTATCGGCTATGCGTTGTGCATACCACTATGTATGATTTCTGTTTACGAGTGTCTGTACAAAGGAATTCTTTAATTCTTTGAAGGACTACTTCAAGTTAAGGGTACTTACTTGTAAACGAGAAGTCCTTGAAAAAGTGATCTGCCAATGTTTTCCAGTCGTTGGTCTGTCTTCTGGTTTCTTCATGCATGAACCAATTTTTTGGGATTGGAACTAGTGAGTGGGGAAATACTTGAACCCAAAAGCAAGATGGTATTTCCGCAACTTTCCACTGTGTCACACATTGTTCAATATGTGATTTAGGATTAGACTGTTGAACAGTTGTGAAAATTGGAAATCCGTTCGCATCTCTGATTCCAACTACTCCTTATCTTGAAATCTATATTTAATAGCTTGCTTCATATTGTCCCAATTTTTGAGTAAGGCTTTGTGATTAGCCCACCATTTGGCAGGGGTGTCCTGGAGGGATAAATCTAGTATTGAGATCCTTTGATCCTCCACTACCTTTTCTTCCATGCTGACCAGAAAACTGTCAAGTCCTAAGGTACCATCATATATTGGGTGTTCTCTGACCTTGGTTCCAACCCATCTAATTTCCCTGACAATTGCGCATCTTCTTGAAAATATTTCGTATGAGCCTTGCTGCCAACTATCAAATGCGACTTCTGAATCTTTGTTCTCTAATTGTATACACCTTCAACTTACTGATCCATCAACAATAGCATTTATGTAATCTTCTCTTTTTCCTATTGTTACAGTGTACAACTAATCCAAGTCTTCTCCCTGCATATTGTTGTCTGTTGGCTTCATATATCGGGGGCCTACATATGGATCCAAGGGTTGAACTACTTTGATTCTTTCTGCCTCAAATGTCATAGTGTATTTCTTTAGGTCAATCACTACATAGTTGTCATAGGCCCAATAAATACCAAGTAGTGTAGGATAAGGGTCCTTATCCCCCATGATTTAAATCACCTCAAAAACAACTACAATCTTGACACCCGCAACATCTATTTCCACAATCTCCAGTCTTCCTATTGGGAAAATACAATATTAGTTGGCCATTCTTAGCTGGATTGGGGAATATGTCAACTGGGGTTTTCCTAAGGCTTCCCAAGTATTTTTAGGCAGTATGTTAACATGAAATCCTATATCTAACATAACATCCTTAATCTCAAACTCGTCTAGCTGGGCTACTAGTCTAAAATCTTTTTCAGTTCATACTTTCCTTCTCTGCACTCTCTGAGTACTCTTCTTAGGAAGATTAGTCCTTATTCTTGCTTCTGTGGGTTTTTCATTCTCTATAACTAGGTATAGAGCATTGGACAACTTTTCTATTAATTGGTCATTCTCAATAATATCATAAAATAATTGAAACCAAAGGTCGACTACATTTTGTGGTTGCTTAGGTTGTCTCATCGTGGCTACATGGTTTCTGGGTGTAGGGGGTGGAGAAGGGACTTGCGCAATCTTAGGGTAAATAATAGGCTGAGGGGGTTTCTCTTGCATCTCAGGGGTAGTGATATTCATAAATACTTCTATGGTGTTTTTAAAGAACAACTTTTGTTTCAGAGGATCATACCTATCTTCCTTAGGCGCTGCTTTTTGGATCCGAGGTAAATTATTAGCATCGGCGCGAGTCTTTTCCCCTCCTCGAGTGACGATATTAATGTGGGGTATTTTTCCTCTAATAACTCTCTTGATTTCTGAACTGATGAGGTTAGTTCCTTGTTGACGTACCTGATCTTCCCATTTTAAAATTAGTTCTAGGCAGTCTTCAGTTGCGTTCCCATTAGTTCTATAGTGAGAGCACCATGGTCACCTCAGATGAGGATAGTCTCTAGCTATATGGCCTTCCTCGTCATAGTTGTAGAATCTACTTGGTCCTCTTCCTCTAGTTATTCCTCCTTTGAAGTTTCCTCTAGCTCCACCTCCTCAACCTCTTCCCGATCCCTGAGGGGTTTTATTCACCCTGAATGTTGTTCGAGCCAGCCTATCCGCAAGTGCATCAAACTCTATACAATGATTGTTAGTATCTTTGGTAGATGAAAAAAACTCACAATGTACAATATTTGGTATTGTTGAATACTTCTGAATATTGGGGCACTATCTCGGCCCATGCCCATGGATTCGAAAAATATCACAATACTCAACTGTTGGCGTTGCTTGGCTAGTTGGAAAAGCATGATATGGGGTGGGGTTGTGGAATGGTAAATTCCCAGATACTTGCGCAAATACTCCCATGGGTCCTGGTGAGGGCCCCATTGGATTTTGAGGAGGTCACATTCCCCTCATTCATGGAAATTCGTTCATGAGATGTCCTTTTGTGTAACATCCTATACACAAGATCTGTGGTCATCCTAGTCTGAGTATCATCAATTCTTGAATATTTTATGTAAGCATTGATATTTTCCCTTGTAATTGTGCCAAATTTGCATCTGCTAGGGGTCTGGTCACTTTCAGGCTCCCCAGATATCCTACCATGGCTTCAATCTTCATTGATTTCTCCAAGGCATCTGTCAAAGTGGCTATCCACTATTGTGTTAACGTAATCTGTGTCAGAGGTAGCAATCCATGAATGTACCATTCTCTTTTATGTTCCTCATGAATTGGATGTGATAACCTCCCTATAACATCTTTAAACTTCTGGCTATATTTCTAGGATGATTCACCTTCCCTTTGTTGAATCTCACGCAACTTAAATAGAGCTTGTTGTTCTGACTGAGGTATCTTAAACTGTACTATGAGCCTTGTTCATACATGTTCAAGTGTGAACACTTGACCTTGTATTCCTGGAACTCTTGTCTCAATAACCTTCATGTACCATTTGAGAGCATGACCTCTCAAGGTAGTTTGGAACTCAACCAATTTATTCACATCCGAAGTCCCTCTGGACCTCCAAATTTCTTCACACAAGAACCAATGCTACTCAACATCTTCGTCTCCTTTACCGAAAAATTATGGGTATCGAGAAATCAAACCTCCCGCATTACTAGTCATTGCTGATCTTGTTTCTCCTATCAAAATAAAACCTAACAGTCCTAGTTGCGACCTACCAGGGGATCCCAATATTCTCCTTGTAATCGCACTTCCCGATTTTTACTGACCAACTAGCTGTACTGGATAAGAATTAACATAAGAGGGTGGTATCAAATTTAACACTTAAATAGAATACACTTTTGGTATGGGTGATTTGGGGATGGTGCCACTGGCTTCGGGGCAAGTTTCTTTGATTTGGGGGGTCTTGTTCTCTTCCTTTGGAGCGATCTCTTCAACCGGATTCTCGATCTTTCCCATCATCATGGATGAATATTCCGTATCATATTCAAGATCCATGATGAATTCCTTCTCCCTTTCTTCTACAACTTCTCTTTCTTTTCCACTCTCATGGGGACTTCTTTCTCTCTATGCTTCTCTCTCACTTAATCTTTGACTGGCCGGTATTTACTGTCTTATCATCTTCTGTAACTCTTCCATCTATTCGTCCTCTACTTCTCCTAGTCTGACTTCTTTCTGCAACTTCTCATACTGTTTTGTTGCTTTATTTATCTTTCCACGCCACCACTTCTCAAATATGGCAGATCTTTTCAAGGCTCGCTCATCTCTTGAGTCCATTTCTTACTGTTTCCCTTATTGATCCGTATTATTTTCGGCACAAAATGAGAGCGAAGATCGTGTATTATTGTATATTTGTGTTTATGGTTGCATCTATGATACATTTCTATTATATTATTGAATATATATGATATCTATGTGAATTTATTTATTATATCTATGCTCTCATTTCGTTCCGAAAATAATAAAATTCATGTGGGCCCCATTTGGGTAAGTTAGTACATCAACTTCCCGGGGTTGTAACTTTTGCATATGATCTTTGTTTTAGGCTCATGATAGCCCATTGGAAATGTATAGTCGAGGAGATTCATTTTGGGGGATCAATAATTCCTTAGGATATCATTGAGAATCTTGATCCCGAAAAACCTTCATTTAGGCCCTCAAAATGGCCCCAAAAGTTAAAACTACTAAAAATAATAAATTGCCAAAATTGCCAGAAAATTGTTTTTAGCTAGTTGGAAAAGGTTGGTGGCCACTGATATCCACCTGGATCAATATTCCCTCATTAGGAAGCAATGGTATCCATTTCATTGAGTTCTCGGGGGAGAGGGAAAAGTGTTTGCTGAATCTGCATCTTGGTGAGGTGCTTACCTTGCTAGAGATGTTGCGCTGCTCAGTTTGTGGAACTCTGTCATGAACCTATTGAGGCTGAGGCTGTTCGAAAAGACAAGATACACGAGAGGACGGTGTGTAGAAGGAATCTTTTCACTTTGATGCAACCTTTTTTACTTTCTTCTGTATAAAATGTGGTTTGGGCGAGGTTGTAGTGGTTGCAGTGTCCTTCTGTCCCCCTTTTGAACAGATAGTGAAGAAGTTGAATTTTGTAGTATGAGATACTACCTTGCGGCACTGTTTAGTTGGAACAATAGTCAGAACTACCTCTAGTATTTTTTAGAGATGACCCCCCAAAGTAACAATGACACTACGGGGTCAAGACTCATAAATAGCATGTCTCTTCCACATATATGGCTAGCCCAAGAGAACATCACAGACATCTAGTGGGGCAACATCACATGATACCTCATCCTTGAAGGGATAGCTGTCGTATGAAAATCGACATTGTTGGCTGACACGAAGATCTTGTCCTTGGTGAAGCCACCCAATGTTATATGGTTGTGGGTGTGGTGTTGTTGACAATCCCAACTATTTGATGATCTCTGCTGAGATGAGGTTTATCTGGATTCCGCTATCAACAATAAAATGTAGTGGGGTATCCTTCACCCACATATGTGAATGTAAAAGGTGCTCCCCCTCTTCAGGATATGTGGGTTCTTCTGGTTTAATTGCTGCGGTCGCAACAATAGAAGTGGGTTCTACGTCGATGATCTGTCTTTTACCATTATTTTCATAATCATATTCTGAATCAGGGTTCAGATCCTTGTCTTTGATCTCGGCCACCAATGACTGTTTTGAGCGACATTCATCGATGTTGTGCCAGGGGATTTTGTGGAAATCACACCATTTTACGGTTTCCTTCTTTGTCTTCCCGTGACCATTCTTTTTCTATGGCTTGGACTGGTTTTCGGGACATTGTTTGTTAGGGCCTTCTTTGTCATACTTTGGTTGTTGTGTATTTGCAGAACTGAACTCCTGTTTGTTCTGGTGCTTAAATTTCTGCTTGATCTTAACAACATATCGATAGGCAGCACCAACTGATGAAATTTCCAGAAAATCCATTTCAGTTTGGATGTATCTATGTAGAGCCCCACTATATTTCAGAACCAATGTTGTTCAGAGTCTTTGATACCCAACTTGGTGTGAAAGGTATGGAAGGTATTGGTGAACTCCAAAACTTCTTGGCCCCTCTCTTGTCGCAGTGTGGTCCATCTTATGTATTGGTCCTCATAGTTTCCAACATGGTAATATTGTTCCTTTACCACATCCACAAAAAAATCCCAAGTGGGCTCGACCCCATATATTCTAGACTCCTCTATGGAACTCTGCTCCTAGTAAGTTTCCCACCAATGTTTGACATGGGGGAGAGCCTTAAGGAGCACACAGATGATCTTTTCTCTGTCAGTAAAATTGTGAATAGAGAAATAACCTTCTAATAGATTTAACCATTTATCTAGGGCATCCAAATCTATCTGACCTTCAAATACAGGAATATCAAAATTGACCTGTACCTTAAAAGGTGAGGTGGCTCCAAAGTGGTCGCTTGATGAAGATGCACTTGATGATATCGGGAGGCATTGAAGGATGTGGGAAAAATTCTCCATCAATTCATCCCTCTGTTGTGTGAGAGCTTTCTCAAGAAACAGACTTATAGGATCGTCTTCTCCATCGTTTTTCTTTACTTCCTCCATGGAGAGTTTCTTGGGTGTGCTAGAGCGATTTTCTTCAAGAGATACAAGCTCAAGACCCAACTTGCTATACTCGGACCTCATCGGGAACATGCACTAAAAAACGATCAAGAGCAGCCTGCTTTGATACCACTTAGCTTCAAAGCTTCTTGGGCCTTGCCAATTTCTACCGCAGGTTCATGCTGGGATTCGCCCATATAGCATGGGCCCTTAGCCAAATAACCAGGGGTGGTGGTAAGGCGAAATTTGCATGGGGCTGGTCCCAACAATAAGCGTTTGACGATTTGAAGTAGAGATTGTGCTCAACCCCAATACTTTCACTACCAAACCTACAACAGCCCTTTGATATTGAGACGGATGCTTCAAACTATGCGGTGGGTGTCGTTCTCACTCAGCACGACCACCCTATGGCCTATCATAGTGAGACACTATAATATGTTGTCCGTAAGTACCCTACTTATGAAAAATAAATGCACTCCATTGTGCAAGCCTGCCGCCAGTGGAGACATTACATTCTTGGGAAGGAGACAATCATCCACACTAATCATAAGCCACTGCATTTCATGTAGACATAAGGAAAATTGCAGAATGATCGCCATCAAAAGTGGTCCACATACTTGTAGCAATTCCACCTCAACATCAAGTATAAAACATGAAGCACCAATCGCTTTGTTGATTTCCTTAGCAAACCACCAACCGCGGAACTCACCATGGTGCTAGAATCCTATGGCCATGAGACCTATGGATGGCCCCAACTCTATGAGACAGACCCAGACTTCGCAACCACCTACCAAATGTTGGGTGAAAACACAGTTGTCGATAATTTCCATCTTCAGGATGGGTTGTTGTGTCATCTGGGCCATATCTATGTTCCATCAAGAGAGTGAGAAGAGATGATATGGGAAGCCCACTACAGTCGAGTGGAAGGACACTTCGGCGTCGAAAAGACAGTGGCAATGTACAACAACATTTCCACTAGCTGAAAATTTGAGAGGAAGTCAACAAGTATATCAGGTCCTGCACTGCCTGCACTATTGCCAAACTGACCACTAAGAAATAGGGCCTGTACACCCCTCTTCCTACTCCTGAAAGGCCATGGGAATCCATCTCAATGGACTACATGTCGGACCTCCCATCCACCAAGCGAGTAAATGACTGTGTTTTGTGGTTGTTGATCACTTTTCTAAGATGGAGATTCTGGTTGCCTGCAAGAAGAACATCACAACAAAGGCCACTGCCAAGCTCTTGTTTGAACGAGTCTGGGTACATTTTGGAATCCCAAAAACCATTGTCTTAGATCAGGACAGTCAATTTCTCAGCACATTTTGGTCGAGCCTCCGGTCACTGTTGGACACCAAGCTAGCCAAATCCACTACCTTCCACCCCCAGACAGATGGCCAAACCGAGGTCGTCAATCGAATGATTGTGCATATCCTTTGCATGTATAATTCAAAGCACCCTCACACATGGGATGAGAGCCTTCCCTATGTACAACATACCTACAACCGAGCCCTGCATAGATCAACCTTCCACAACCCCTTTCATGTGGGGTTGGGATTCCAACCATTGGGTCCCATAGATGTTGCAATTCCCCTTGCGGTTACCTCGACCAAATCATCTCCTACTCCAACTGAAATTGACAAAGACACCCGGTTCATTGAGTGGATCCAACACATATGCTAATAGGTTCAGGATATCCTACAGAATTCCAATGACAAGTACAAGTAGTGCCATTATTAACATCACGTGCCACATAAGTTTCAAGTGGGAGACAAAGTTTGGTTGCAATTACAGAAAGAATGCCTTACAAGACCCCATCGGAAGCTTTGCCCACTCTGTTATGGGATGTACACCATCACCAAGGCTATGGGGTATAATTATTTTGAGCTCAACATTTCTCCTTTCCTTGGCCTGCACCCAGTGTTCAACATGGATCTCCTTCACCCTTATTTCCCACCATTATTGGACGCCTCAGACGTAGCAGAGCAGGTGACACCAACATAGCTCAACCCCGACTGCATAGAAAAGGCATCCATAGATCATATTGTGGACACATATATCAAGGGAACTTGACAACAAAGGATCTATCTTTATCAAGTCGTCAAAGCAGGGCAACTCCTGCACCAAGGAAAGTGGCTCACCTGGGGCCAAATTCAACAAAAATTTCCTCGTCTGATGGGGGAAATCAATGCAATGGAGACCATTTATTTCTAAGGAGTTATTATTGATCCAGGTGGATATCAATGGCTACCTACCTCTTCCAACTGGCTCAAAACAGTTTTCTGACAATTTTGACAATTTACTATTTTTAGCAGTTTTAACTTCCGGGGCCATTTTGAGGGCCCAAATGAAGGTTTTTTGGGATAGAGATTCTCAATAATAGCCAAAGGCATGATTGATCCCCCAAAATGAATCTCCTCTACAATACCTTTCCAACGGGCTATCATGCGCCTAAAACAGAGATTGTATGCAAAAGTTACGACCCCGGGAAGTTGATGTACTAACTTACCCAAACGGGGCCCACATGACTTTTGGCGCTTCATCTCCTAGGGTTAGGTTTTTGGATGTCTAGGGTTTTTGGCATTCCTATTTATTGTAAAAATGCCTTCAGAGCCTCATTTTAATCATCTTCTTGCGAATGAGCGCAACCATCACATCTCTTCTCAGAGATAAGCCGCCACCATTCCAACAAGCTTGTTTCCGCTACATTTTACAGTTTCAGCTTATTTCCTTATTGAATAGAAAACCAGTTTTACTTTATCTCTGTTATTTTTTGTTAAGAACCTGTTAATAATCTGTAGTCATTTCATTATTCTCATAAAATCCGGATCAACACTGATCGAGATTATTTTTATCACGAAATGAGAATGGAGATATAATAAAGAAATGCACAGAGATATCGCATATATTCAATAATATAACAGAAATGTATCAGAGATGCAACCATAAAAACACATATATATATAGTAATACACAATTTCTATTAATGAAAGAAATGTACAGAGACTGTAAAAATATAGAGTGAAAGACTCGCTAGAATGGTGGCAGCTTATCTCTGAGAAGAGGTGTGATGGCTACTCACATTTGCAAGAAGATGATTACAATGAGGCTCTGAAGGATTTTTCACAATAAAAAAGAATGCCCAAAACCCTAGACATCCAAAAACCTAACCCTAGGAGATGAAGCGCCAAAAGTCACGTGGGCCCCATTTGGGTAAGTTAATACATCAACTTCCTGGGGTCATAACTTTTGCATACAATCTTCATTTTAGGCGCATGATAGCCCGTTGGAAAGGTATTGTCGAGGAGATTCATTTTAGGCACAATATCGAAGGAACTTCCATATTGAAAACATGTTTTCCCAAAAAACATCGTTTAGGGCCTCAAAACGACTCTGGAAGTGAAAACTGCTAAAAATAGTAAAATACCAAAATTGCCAGAAAGATGTTTTGAGCCAGTTGGAAAAGGTGGGTGGCCACTGATATCCACCTGGATCAATCCTCCCTCCTTAGGAAGAAATGGTCTCCATTGAGTTGAGTGCCCGGGGTAGAGTAAAAATCATTTGATGAATCTGAATCTTGGTGAGATGCTTTCCTTTCTCAATTATGCCTTCAGCTATCACTGAGAAGCTCGATCTCGAAAAACCTTCATTTAGGCCCTCAAAATGGCCCCGAAAGTTAAAACTGCTAAAAATAGTAAATTGCGAAAATAGCCAGAAAACTATTTTGAGCCAGTTGAAAAAGGTGGGTGGCCATCGATATCCACCCAGATCAATCCTCCCTCCTTAGGAAGAAATGGTCTCCATTTCGTTAAGTTCCCGACAAAGAGGGAAAAGTGTTTGCTGAATTTGCATCTTGGTGAGCTATTTGCCTTGCTAGAGACGTTGTGTTGCTCAGTTTGTGGAAGTCTGTCATGAACCTGTTGAGGCTGAGGCTATTCGATAGGTCGAGCTACACGAGAGGATGGTTTGTAGAAGGAATATTTGCGCTATGCTGCAACCTTGTAAACCTTCTTCTATTGGATAGACAATGCTTGGGGCGAGGCTGTAGTGGTTGTAGTGTCCTTCTGTTCCCCTTTTGAATAGATTGTGAAGAAGCTGAATTTTGCAGTATGAGATACTACCTTGCAACACTGTTTAGGTGGAACAATAGTCAGAACTACCTCTGGTATTCTGTAGAAATGACCCCATGTTGACGGGTGAAATTGTCCGTCCGTCAATTGAGAGAGTGGAACCGGTCCGGGGTTGTCTAATAACCCAAGCCGTTTGGAATGAACCACCCTGACGGGTTTAACGGCTCTGTTGGCCACTCTAAGATCTTATGAAAACCAAAGAGAAAACTAATCTAAACTAACTAATCTATCTAAAATAAATAAAATAAACTAAACTAACTAAAACTAACTAAAACTAATAAAACAAACTAATACACTAATCTAATTAAAACAAACTACTAAATTAAACTAAAACTAAATATAAACTACTCTAACTATTATATACAATCTACTAATTATTATTACACTATCTCTAACAGTTAAATGTCTAATTACTAATTAAATTACAACTTATTCACAAATATACAATATCTACAAGTAGCAGATTTGAATAAAACCTGCAAAACTCATTTGATTCCTGCCCTAAGACAGCTAGAGATATATTTTTTATTTTATGATTTTATGAAAAAGAAATAAAACTTACTGAAATTAAACGATCTAATATATTTATTGAAATTAAACAATCTAATACAATAATTCTACCTATAAATCTAACTAAATTTATATCTAAATTCAACTAGTAATAAATATACTAAACAAATGATAAATTGACCTGGAAACGATCCTAATTTGTCCTGTGTATGATGAATTCGAAGATGGTCAGAGGAAGTAAACTCACACCGGTTATTCCATAGGCTTCTCGTAAACAATAAGCTGTGCTGCTCTTTTAGTTATTTACAGGACAAACAAGACATAAAAAATCATAACAATTTTATGATTTATAAATCTCTGCAATAAGGGAAACCTGTTATGCAAAAACTTATACTTGATAATTCAACTTATGAAGAAGATAAATCTGCCATTCACAAACTGAATTAAGCAATTGTTATGTTCTTTAAAGACTTAGAAGAAAACAGATATGGATTAAAATTATTAAATTATATCATTTGCAAATGATTAAGATAGCTAAAGTAGTCATTAACCAGATACAAATTGATATACACAACATGAAACAAAATATTGATATGATGAGAAGCTAAAGCTGTAACAAAACACCAAATTCTACCTCAGTCTGTATTAAAACTCCATATCCTTGTTCTCCCACGAATGAGGATGAACCTTATTACAAAAATAATAAGTATATATAAGTCTCTCCACAGGGTAAAACCTCCCTGTGGATAATATCAAACTGTTTTACATAATCTGGGAGATATCCCAAAATCAACTAAACTAGGAAACTAAAATGCAAGTGAAATATTTCAAATATCCCCTAACTGCTCATCAAATCCATTGCAATTTCGAATTCATCTACAATAGACCAAAAATAACAAGTTAGAAAGGTATTTTATTAGCAAAACAATAAAAATTTGATTCTATAGACTTAGCTACAGAATCATCTGATTCTGTAGCTAGTCTAAAACAGCATACAGGATCAAATAGAAATCAAATCAAATCTTTTTAAAAGAATCAAATCCAATTTTCTTTTAATAAACATTGAAAACGAATCACTAATGATTCAAATGATTTTATCATTCAATATAAAACATAATAAAAAGTGATTTAATTGAAACAGGGGTAAGAATACTCTGTTTCACGGTTACCATAAAATCGGGTCAAACAGTAACAAGACTGTTTCATATCAAATGAAATCCATAGTGAGTCATATCGTATGTGATATGACCTAATCCAACACAACCATCATTGACTTGTTATAGCTGTAACAACAGATTCATATCATTCAATCAAATGTAAAGATAGGAAGACTGTTTCGATTATGTTCAAATGAAATCATACTTATCAGCATCGACCTAATGAATTTCGTGATTGATCCTTGCACAGTCAACAGACAAGATCAATAAATCATGATTGCAATCTTAATAGAACCAACAGAGGTTATAATTATCAGCTGGGAAAATAATCAAATCACGACTGAGTTTAATTATAGAAACAAATCGTGAATCCAATCTCATTTTACAAATCAAATTGTAACTGAATATTCATTGCCATTACAAATCCAACTGAATCATAACCGAGCTAACAGTAAACCAATAAGAATTAATAGGCTGGGTTTTAACATAACTGTTATGAATTGAATCCATTCACGATTTGGGTAAATTTATACAGAATCATATTAAAACAATCCAAAATGTATTCGAGTTGGTCGAAAGTCATATGGAAATAAAACCGTAACAGTTAACCATATCACACTTGTTACCAATCAAAGCATACACATTATAACGAAATCAAAATGTGTTCAGAATCGAAACATGAGAAACAACTTATGTCTATAATAGATACAAACGACTCCAATTGACAGAGCATTCATTTTAGCTAAATTTAACCAATCAAATCCACACCAAGATTCAACAAATCGATAAAAATCCAATCGAAGCTAAACTGGGAAAACGAAATTCGATTAATCAAAACAAAACTATGTACATAATGCATATAACATGACAGAGGAAATCCATGCTGTAATCAGACTTATTCAAAACCAAATTCGAATCCATTATATAAACAAGTGATAAAACATACCTGTGAGGCTGCTCAAACTATGCCAACTTTGAATTCACGACCGTTGTAGCTGACTCCACATTTTTAAACAAGATAAAACCTGTCGTCCTCTATTTCTTATTAGTGGCTTGCAACTCAGCCTTTCGACTGGTAAGCCGTGCAACCTGGTCCTCCAAATAGTGAATTATGGACTGTAGCATAGGCACATCAAGATAATATCTTTCCAACCACGAGCTACATTGATCACAGGATGGCACTGTAGGTTGAGGCAGAGCAGGAGAGGGTTTGGATGAATGACCAGGGGTTTCACAAGGTAGCTTAATGCTTGGGTAATTAGGGTCGTTTTGCAAGCCAGGGGGTAGGTTCGACACAAAGTCATACGAGGGTTCGGCACACAAACCTTCTAAATAGGGATATTCACTTGCCAGGAAACGCTCCACTTCCGATTCGGAGTCTTCACTCAACACGATAGGGTTTAGTTCGACAGGAGGTTTTGGCTTGTTCCTTGCCATTCGAGAGATTAGACACGCATTATTTTTTCCTTTGGCGTTTGCAGTAGGTTTCGCTTTAGGCTTTTTTCCCACGGGCTTAACAGTCTCGACATCCTTGGTCACAGAGTGGGGTAGGTCGATAGGTGAGTCGGGTAAGGGTTTAGGTAACAGGACGTTGTAGGGTACCGGGGGTACAGTCTTGTCTTCGCTCACCACAGGGTTGTCAATCTATGGAGGATTCGAATCCACAAACTCATTGCGAGCAAGGAAATCGTTCCAGCAGTCTCGATGTAACCCCAAATGATAAACAACAATCATTTTAACCAGCCCATAGTGAAATAGGCTGCTATCAGCCTAGTTCCTTTTGTATTTATTAGACATTTTGAACAGGATCCTATGCAAATAGTATGGCATATTGAGCTCAAAACCCATAAAAACCATAAGAAAATGAAGGTGGTGTAAGAAAACAAACCCATACCGACCCTCGCAGGTGATAAACTGCTTGATAATCATCAATAATTCATGCTATCGCTGTTTCAGCATGGTCACGGGTAGACCTTTATCGCAAGAGCTAACTTTACATGACTGGAAGAGCAGTGTCCAAGGGACCTCTTCTACCTTGCAATTCTTGGACCATCGTTGTCCAGTGATAGGTAAACCGGTAGCAAGACTGATAAATTGCTTGTCAATTTGCAATTGAACATCGTCGACCTTGGCTCGACAACCATCAAAGGTCATGGCGAATTTCCTAGCAACGCAGAGGTTAAAACCATCAAATTTCTGTAAAAACGGGAGCCACCCATTGTCGTTGAGGTCACTACAGGCACTATCGAACATCAACAGAGCCTGGTTGCCATTGGGTTCAGCCCTCACAACTGGAGCCATGGTGTGAGCGCATGGTAAGGGTTTGGTTCACATTCACCAACACACAGGAGCAGATTCACTCGGTCTAACCACTATGAATGATCAAAGGGGAAGCATTAATGTGCACATGCGAGGGTGGTGGAATCACTTACCGCCATGCATAATAGTAATGGAAAAGTACAACCGGCGATTAATCCTCTGTTCAATCAATCATAGCACAAAACCATATCATTCGTATAACCAAATAAAAATCAAACGATGAGTGATATTCCAACGCGCCATTAACCATAGATTTTCTAACCATTGTCATTCAACGTGGAATCAAACCCAAATGTTAAATATGCGCCATCGTATAAGTGTGTAATCAAAACTTTAAAACATTGTGACAATCGACTTCATAAAATTGACAAGCCAAGAACTATAAAAATTTTAACATAAGGATCACATTATATATATAAAAAAAAATAAACCATGACCCCTATGTAATTCAATGACTAGGCAAGTCTCAAAGATATAAATCTATATGCTCAATGCCTTACCAGTTTAATAAAATCAAATTGCGCAATCAAAGTAAGAATAGGCAAATAGGCATGGTTCGAAAATCCTTTCAGCCACTTAATGATAATCCAAAGGTAAGTGCCACTCAAAATATCAATGCAAAGATCATGACAGTTCAAATAACGATGGAGGAGTTTTCACGCTTATAGTCGTGAAAACTAAATGGAGACCAATTAGAAAATGTCGCAAGGAACGAAAATATCGTCTATTTTGGAAAATGCGACGACAATTTGAAGTTCAGAAGACATAGGTGTAGGCAGCTTATAGTGCAATAGAAAAAAATGTATTGGCTGCCAACAATGGCGACACACTGGTAGAAGCAGTTATCTCTGTCAAAAGAAATAAAATTCAGATTAGGACGGCAAAGAAAATTTCAATTCAAAAACAACAATCAGAAAATCGTACAAACATCATCATTTACCATATTTTCCAGCGATGTTTTAAAAGATGAAAACTAATAACAGTCTTAAGATCAGCAAGTCACGATATTAAAGATAAAATCTCCAATACTGTTGGCATAGCCACTGCTGCCAGCAGGTGTCCATAGCCTCGACAGGGTTTCCATTTAACCCACTTTGACATCTATATCCTGTCAAGAAGTTCTATATCAGAATAAAGGACATTAAAGAGGTTTCTTATAATTTTTTACATATTTTCATGTACCCGACATTGCTTCGTTGCCAGCAGGACTGTTCAGTACCCCGATGAAGTTGTCTTGGCACCATGCATGCATTTACCCACTGCCAGCAGACCTATTCAGTATCCCGGCAGGTTTACAAGCACTTCCCACAACTCTTATTAATATTTTTATTTTGTTTTCTTTTTGTAAATATATAGCTGAGTGGGGTGACGCTGATAATCTTGATTTTTAACATATTTTTTAGACCTCATCAGAATTTTTAAACACTGTCCTTTATTCAGCTCCAGAAATGTTTTATTTACAAAAACAACTTCCTACGATAGGGAGACATCTTTTGAGTCATTCCTTTACGGAAAAGGGACAGCGTAAAAAGATAATAGATGATCATGAAAAACTTTGCTCAGAGATTGAAATCAGTAACTTTTTTCAAACAACAAAATTTTCCAACATAAATATCAATTCCATGAATATATCACTGATGTTTGTACAAACTTTCAGAAGTTATTTCAGTGAAGAAAATTTTCTATGGTCTTTGTCTGAATGGCTCAGTACACAGATATGCATATTTTTCAAAAAAAACACAAAAAACTGATCAATTCAAATAAAAAACAAAACAGAAAGCAAACGGAAATGAAAACAAAAATGAAATATTTACATAATATACAAGGGTATTTATCAAGCAAAGTATCTTTTCAGGGCTTGGCCATTCACCGGATAGGTGTCAAGTTTCCCTTCAAGATTCTGTAATCGAAAGGAACTAGGACCCAATTTTTCAGCAATAAAAAATGGCCCAAGCCATAAGTTTTGAAACTTGGTGTGCTCACCCTTTCCTTCGTGTGGTTTGTCCCATTTTAAGATGAGGTCGCCCACTTCAAAATTCCTATCAGAAGATGAATTACAATCGAACCAGCTTTTAATCAATTGTTGATGTTGATCTAACTTACGCTTATCTTGAGTTCTTACTTCTTCTAACTTCATCAAAGTGTTAATGCGGCTTTCGAAAGGAGGACAATCTTCTTCTTGGACTTTTTGTGACAATTGAAGCGAAGGAAGAAGAATGTGAGGTGGCAGAATGGCTTCTCTGCCAAAAACGAGAAAAAAGGGGGAGTTACCTATAGCGGCTTTGGGTGTTACCCTATCAGCCCATAGTGCGTTAAGCAGTGCATTATGCCAGTTCTTGTGATTTTCAGCCACGGTTCTCTTGATGATTTTTATCAAGTTCTTGTTTGTTGATTCTGCTAAGCCGTTACCGTGGGGGTAATAACTAGTAGAATACTTCATCTTTATTCCTTTCTCCAAAGCGAACTCACTCATCTCTAGAGAAGAAAAGTATGAAGCGTTATCAAAGACTAGACAATCAAAGATGATATTCGAGTTTAGAAAAGCAATCACCTGACTTGTATTAACAGTTCTTAGCGCGGCGGCTTTGGACCATCGAGTAAAATAATCTGTGGCTGTCACAATATACTTGTGATGTTGTGAGGAAGGAGGGTTAATAGGACCTATGATATCAAGGCCCCATTGTTGGAAAGGAGAATCGACTCAAACGGGTTGCAAGGGAAAGGTTGGTTTTTGCAACTGCCCTGATGCTTTTTGACATATGATACATTTACGACATAAGGCATGGGTGTCTCTAGAAAGCATGGGCCAGTAGTAACCGGCTCTTAAAACCTTATGAGCAGTGGTATCGCCACCAAAGTGACCACCAGCTTCTCCTACATGCAACTCAAGCAAGAATTTTTATGCTTCGTCTTTTTCGAGGCAACGCATCAGTACGCCGTCAAAATTTTGATGAAACAGTATACCATTAACTAGATGAAAGGAGGCAGACTTTAGTCTCAATGCTCTTCTCTTGGCGGGGTCAAGGTGACGGGGTGTTGATCCATGTTCAAGACAAAATCTAATATCGTCGTACCAAGGACTTATGAGGTTTTGTGCACAACAAATCAAACTTTGATCGCGTTGTCCTAGATTTGATGTATCACTATCTTCTCACTGTCCTATTTCTGAATCAACAACCAACTTACACAATCCTTAGCCTCTCACGATGTGTGCTGGGGTGATCTCTAAGTCATACTCCTGCAAGGAGGTGACCCAATTGGCTCTCTTCTCTCCTAACTCCTTTTGCACTAACAAGTTCCTTACGGTGGGGTAAGGGACAATGACCTTCGTCCTTGACTTCAAAAAATAGGACCGAAAATGCTTAACTGCTTTGAAAACAACATAGGCTTGTCGATCGACCACTGGGTAGTTAAGTTCATCACCTTTGAAAGCATAGCTCATAAAGGCGATAGGTACTTCGTTGTTCTCGGAATTCTTCTGAGTTAGGACTGCGGCATAGGAACGATCAAAGGCAAAAATATAGAGTGTAAAGTCTTGAGAGAAATCAGGGCTCATGAGAGACAGAGCATCTATTATGGCATTCTTTATGTCATTAAAAGCTTGGTTTTCTATGGGTCCCTAGTGATATTGGGTGTCTTTCTTAATCAGATTCTGGAGAGGCCTGACCATTTCGGAGAAACTGGGGACAAATCTGTTAGGAT
>ML790047.1:240671-272675 GCA_009831015.1 Picea engelmannii | reverse complement strand
TGTTTCCCCGTAGGGGTTTTACCACGTGAAAACATCGGTGTGTTGATCTTTGATCTGGTTATGTGAGTGGTTACTGAAGGTGTTCGTCCTCTGTTGGAATACCTGTGTTGTCGAACAAAATCTTCTCACGAAATTAATCTGGCCCAGGAAAGACTGCATGGATTTTTTGGATGTAGGTGGGGGAAGTTTAGCGATGACTTGAGTCCTTTCGGGGTCAATAATCATTCCATCACTAGACACAATGAATCTTAGGAGCTTACCCTGTTCTACTGCAAAGATGGACTTTTTGGGGTTCAAGGAGATGTCGAATTTACGACATCGTAGAAGAACGACTCGTAAGTGAGCTAGATGATCGTCTTTGTTTTTAGAATACACGGTCACATCATCTAAGTAGACTACAATGGAGTGATTGATTAAGCCTCGAAAAGCAATATCCATTGCTCTCTGAAAGGTAGCACCGACGTTAATCAATCCAAAGGGAATTTTGCGATAAGCATAAGTGCCCCACAGAGTACGGAAGGTAGTTTTTAGTTGGTCTGGTGGAGACATCAAGACTTGGTTATATCCAGAGAAACCATCGAGTAAGGATAGCCTCTCAAAACCAGATACTTGTTGAAGGATCTGTTCCATGGGAGGGACAGGATAATTATCTTTGTCAGATGCTTGGTTGAGGTTTCAGAAATCGACACAAAGTCAAATTTCCCCATTTTTCTTCCGAACTGGGACGAGGTTGGATACCCATTGAGTGTGTCTAATAGGAAAAATTATTTTAGCACTTAGGAGTTTATTCAATTCTTTTTGAACGGTCGGTTCTAATTTAGGGTGCATTTTCCTCAGTTTCTGTTGGAAGGGTAAGGTTTGGCGCTTCATCGGGATGACATGCTGTATAATATTAGGATCAAACGTTTTGAGATCATCATAAGTCCATGCAAAGACATCCTTGAATTATTTAAATAATTTAATAAAAGCAGCTTTCTCTTGTCTAGAACATCCCAAGACTAAGTTGATACACTGAGGATTTTCACTAGTCCCTAAATTGACTTTTTCATAAGATAATGAGGAACTATTGGTTTTGCAATTGACCGTCATTTTAAATTTATCTTCAAAATCATAAAACTTTTCTAATCTAACAATAGATTTGGGTATGAAATTTACCATGTCTGATAGAGCTTCAGGAGATTTCAGATTAGGTATTACCATAAAGTCATGCAAATTGTCGTCGTGTGTTTGTTCATCTATCACTGCGCCTAGAAAGGTTTCTTCCATATGCAGAAATTTAATGATCTACTGATCATCGTCAAATACTCTCCAGTTTGTGATATTGTCAGGAACAAACGGTTGAAACAATATCTCCATGGAGAATGCATTTGGGGATAAGCCTTCTGCAGGAAGAAGTTTAGAGGGTACATTAGCTAGCAGATCTGCTTCAACATTATTTAATCTAGGAATGGAATTTATATTAAAAGCGGAAAATTTGTTCATTAAACTCCATACCTGAGACTGGTAACTTTTGAGATGCGGGGAAAGACAGTGTATAGAGTCTTTTACCTGTCTAACCACTATTTCAGAGTCGTCGAATACAACCAGATTTTGAATGTGCATGTCCAAGGCTTTTATGAGACCTTGCAGTAAAGCCTCATATTCTGCAGTATTGTTAGTACATTCAAATTCTAGTCTACAAGCCAATAATGTCTTGTTACCTGCTGAATCGATAATGATGCAGCCTGCACCAGCTCCTTCTTTAGACTTGGAACCATCGAAATATAGAGACCAAATTTGATTTCCATTGGGTTCATGGGACTGTTGCATAGAAGTTGTTGGTTGCACATATGCTATGATCTCGGACTGCTGTTCTGGATTGTTGATAGGTGAAACTTCAGCCATGAAATTTCTGAAGTAGGTGTCCATCCCTTGGACTTTAGGTGAATCAACAGGAGGTGTGTATGGTTCATTAGGGTCATTCAAATCCATGACCATGAACTTAAGGTAATGCTCACAATTCACCCTGATCTTGTTTGGCTTACCATTTTCTGGAAGCCATAAGTGAGACCAGTCCGTTGCAAAGTAACCATGTAGCTGCTCCGACCAGTCCCTGATAAAAAACAGACCATACACTTCTGGAATATCCACCACAATTATATCAATAACCTGATGAACCTTTGGGTTAGACGATAATCTAATCAATACGTTTTTTAGTTCGCCTATAACTTTTACATCTGTTCGATCAAGTTGTATGATTTTCAAAGAAGATGGTTCCACTTCAGCGTTAATCTTTTGGTAGACAGACCAAGGCATCACATTTGATGATGCTCCTGAGTCAACCATACAATTATGCACATTTCTGTTGAAGATTTCGAAAGTTAAAAGAAAAGGAGGTACATTCTTGCGAGTACTTAGAGTAGTAGCTTGTGGTTTCTTACTCGCAGTTTCTAATGCTACTTTATCTACATTATTTACATTATTTACAGGAGTTACAGGAAGTCTTCCTTTATCTTGAGGATCAGGATTGTTTTTAGTGGAAGTCTTCTGCGGAACTTTTCTTTGCACAACCTTGTTACCATTTGAATTACCATTCTTGCCATTTTCTGAAATATTTTGCAACATCTTCTGTAACAAAAATGGAAATTTAAACAACTCATAAATAGAAATGTTAGCCCTTAATTTTTTAAGATCTTCAACAACATCATAATCTAATTTAGGGCTGACATTACTCTGTTTAATTTCTGCTGATTTAGATGGCTTTGGAGGTGAAGTTGTAGTGTTCTCGGCAAGAGATTTATTTGTTATCTTACTCCTAGTGTTGTAAGGGTGAACAGTCTTGAAGTTAGCTTGAAAGATGATATCCGAGAAGTGTCCAAAGATATTTGGAGAAGACTCTTCTTCTTGAACTGTTTCCTTCTCAACTTCCTCCTGAGGGATTTCAGGAGGCATCAAGTTATCTTGGGATTCTAGAATTGTCTGAAGAGCGCATTGCAAACTTTCTAGGTTCAAGCCTTCGGGGTTTGGATTAGGCCGGTTGGTGGGAAAAGGATTTCAGAAAGGGGGTTTGTAGGGTCCTTTACTTGAGGAAGCTTCTTCAGTTGACCTTTTTAAATCTATAACTTGATTAGACAATTTTTGTACAACTTTAGTTAAATTTTCCAAATCAGAGTTTTTAGGTTGTGTTTTGCTTTGAGTAGGTCTAGGGAGAATTTCAATCTTCTTTTTGGAGGAAGAAACAGTCTCAGCTTCATTGCTAGAAGAGTCCTTAAGACTAAGTATATCTTTTTCAATCTGAGTAGCCTCTTCGAAGGCTTCTAACAACGTGGCCTTTTTAGATCGTTTAACCCAAATAGCTATACTTTGATGTAGGGCTTTAGTGTAGTAAGCTATTACAAGACTTTCGGCAGGCATAGAATCTGTAGGGATTCGATTTTTAAGCGTTAAGAATCTTTGATTAAAATCTTTAACTTTTTATTTTGGGTTCATTTTTAAGCTTGAAAGATCCATGACTAAGACTTCCGGAGGTTTACCATCTCCAAATTTTTCCAAAAATCATGACTCAAACTTTTCCCAAGACACTATGGTATGGGGCTGTTGGGCAAAGTACCAAGTGGGCGCATTACCCTCAAAAGTATAAGGGAACAACCTACAGACAACGTCTTCATGTTCAACATTACGTAGTCTGATGGCTAACATAAATTTTTTGATATGATCGTTGGATATCTATTTTGAATTGCGATTGAACTTAGGAAGCCATTTCTCCAGGTGCTTAGGTAAAGGGTGCTAGGCTCCAGGTACAACTACAATATCCTGGTCCAACCAGGGTCTAGCAGGGTTGTTCTGATTTGCCATTGGGGTAGTGGGTGTGGAAGGACAAGAAGGTGAATTTCCCTCATCGGAGGAGGAATCTCCTCTAGAAGAGGAAGGAGATGAGGGAGGTGGTGAAGGAGGTATCCCAGATCCTCCTGCAACAAGATTTGTGTTTGGATCTGTAGGATTCACAGTGAGGTTATTATCACCTAACTGTTCTCTGATATCAGAGAAGTCTAAAGGTTGACCCCATGGATGGTTTGGTTGCCTAAGATGAGCTAAGGCACTATGTGTTTTAATAAGAGATTGACGGATAATCTCCTGTGTATCACCACCTATAGGATTAGGGGTTGCTGGCTCAACTGTGATCTGTGGATCTTCGGTTGAAGTAGTTGTTGTTTGAGGGGGAATATTATCTTGTGAATGGCTTCTAGTCACTATAGGTGAGCGATTAGGGGGGGGGAGGAGTCTTGCGACCGCCTCGTGCCATTAATTAAGTTCAGGCCCTCCTTCTAGCACCATTTTTTGACGGGCGAAATTGTCCATCCGTCAATTGAGAGAGTGGAACCGGTCTGGGGTTGTCTAATAACCCAAGCCATTTGGAATGAACCACCCCGACGGGTTTAATGGCTCCGTTGGCCGCTCTAAGATCTTATGAAAACCAAAGAGAAAACTAATCTAAACTAACTAATCTATCTAAAATAAATAAAATAAACTAAACTAACTAAAACTAATAAAACAAACTAATACACTAATCTAATTAAAACAAACTACTAAATTAAAGTAAAACTAAATATAAACTACTCTAACTATTATATACAATCTACTAATTATTATTACACTAGCTCTAACAGTTAAATGTCTAATTACTAATTAAATTACAACTTATTCACAAATATACAATATCTACAAGTAGCATATTTGAATAAAACCTGCAAAACTCATTTGATTCCTGCCCTAAGACAGCTAGAGATATATTTTTGATTTTATGATTTTATGAAAAAGAAATAAAACTTACTGAAATTAAACGATCTAATATATTTACTGAAATTAAACAATCTAATACAATAATTCTACCTATAAATCTAACTAAATTTATATCTAAATTCAACTAGCAATAAATATACTAAACAAATGATAAACTGACCTGGAAACGCTCCTAATTTGTCCTGTGTATGATGACTTCGAAGATGGTCGGAGGAAGTAAACTCACACTAGTTATTCCATAGGCTTCTCGTAAACGATAAGTTGTGCTGCTCTTTGAGTTATTTACAGGACAAACAAGACATAAAAAATCATAACGATTTTATAATTTATAAATCTCTACAATAAGGGAAACCTGTTATGCAAAAACTTATACTTGATAATTCAACTTATGAAGAAGAGAAATCTGCCATTCACAAACTGAATTAAGAAATTGTTATGTTCTTTAAACACTTAGAAGAAAACAGATATGGATTACAATTATTAAATTATATCATTTGCAAATGATTAGGATAGCTAAAGTAGTCATTAACCAGATACAAATTGATATACACAACATGAAACAAAATATTGATATGATGAGAAGCTAAAGCTGTAACAAAACACCAAATTCTGCCCCAGTCTGTATTAAAACTCCATATCCTTGTTCTCCCACGAATGAGGATGAACCTTATTACAAAAATAATAAGTATATATAAGTATCTCCACAGGGTAGAAACTCCCTGTGGATAATATCAAACTATTTTACATAATCTGGGAGATATCCCAAAATCAACTAAACTAGGAAACTAAAATGCAAGTGAAATATTTCAAATATACCCTAACTGCTCATCAAATCCATTGCAATTTCGAATTCATCTGCAATAGACCAAAAATAACAAGTTAGAAAGGTATTTTATTAGGAAAACAATAAAAATTTGATTCTACAAACTTAGCTACATAATCATCTGATTCTGTAGCTAGTCTAAAATAGCATACAGGATCAAATAGAAATCAAATCAAATCTTTTTAAAAGAATCAAATCCAATTTTCTTTTAATAAACATTGAAAACGAATCACTAATGATTCAAATGATTTTATCATTAAATATAAAACATAATCAAAAGTGATTTAATCGAAACATGGGTAAGAATACTCTGTTTCACGGTTACCATAAAATCGGGTCAAACAGTAACAAGACTGTTTCATATCAAATGAAATCCATAGTGAGTCATATCGTATGTGATATGACCTAATCCAACACAACCATCATTGACTCATTATAGCTATAACAACAGATTCATATCGTTCAATCAAATTTAAAGATAGGAAGACTATTTCGATTCTGTTCAAATGAAATCATACTTATCAGCATCGACCCAATGAATTTCGTGATTGATCCTTGCACAGTCAACAGACAAGATCAATAAATCATGATCACAATCTTAATAGAACCAACAAAGGTTATAATTATCAGCTGGGCAAATAATCAAATCACGACTGAGTTTAATTATAGAAACAAATCGTGAATCCAATCTCGTTTTACAAATCAAATTGTAACTGAATATTCATTGCCATTACAAATCCAACCAAATCATAACCGAGCTAAGGGTAAACCAATAAGAATTAACAAGTTTGGTTTTAACATAACTGTTATGAATTGAATCCATTCACGATTTGGGTAAATTTATACAGAATCATATTAAAACAATCCAAACTGTATTCGAGTTGGTCGAAAGTCATATGGAAATAAAACCGTAACAGTTAACCATATCACACTTGTTACCAATCAAAGAATATACATTATAACGAAATCAAAACGTGTTCAGAATCGAAACATGAGAAACAACTTATGTCTATAATAGATACAAACGACTCCAATTGACAGAGCATTCATTTCAGCTAAATTTAACCAATCAAATCCACACCAAGATTCAACAAATCGATAAAAATCCAATCGAAGCTAAACTGGGAAAATGAAATTTGATTAATCAAAACAAAACTATGTACATAATGCATATAATGTGACAGAGCAAATCCACACTGTAATTAGACTTATTCAAAACCAAATTCGAATCCATTATATAAACAAGTGATAAAACATACCTGTGAGGCTGTTGAAACTATGCCAACTTTGAATTCACAACTACTGTAGCTGACTCCACATTTTTAAACAAGGTAGAACCTGTCGTCCTCTGTTTCTTATCAGTGGCTTGCAACTCAGCCTTTCGACTGGTAATCCGTGCAACCTGGTCCTCCAAATAGTGAATTCTGGACTGTAGCATAGGCACATCAAGATAATATCTTTCCAACCATGAGCTACATTGATCACAGGATGGCACTGTAGGTTGAGGCAGAGCAGGAGAGGGTTTGGATGAATGACTGGGGGTTTCACAAGGCCGCTTAATGCCTGGGTAATTAGGGTCGTTTTTCAAGCAAGGGGGTAGGTTCGACACAAATTCATACGAGGGTTCGTCACACAAACCTTCCGAATAGGGATATTCACTTGCCAGGAAACACTCCACTTCTGAGTTAGAGTCTTCACTCAACACAATAGGGTTTAGTTCGACAGGAGGTTTCGGCTTTTTCCTTGCCATTCGAGAGATTAGACACACATTCTTTTTTCCTTTGGCGTTTGCAGTAGGTTTGGCTTTAGGCTTTTTTCCCACGGGCTTAACAGTCTCGACATCCTTGGTCACAGAGTGGGGTAGGTTGATAGGTGAGTCGGGTAAGGGTTTAGGTAACAGGATGCTGTAGGGTACCGGGGGTACAGTCTTGTCTTCGCTCACCACAGGTTTGTCAACTTGTGGAGGATTCGAATCCACAAAATCATTGCGAGAAAGGAAATCGTTTCAACAGTCTCGGTGTAACCCCAAATGATAAACAACAATCATTTTAACCAGGCCATAGTGAAAGAGGCTGCTATTAGCCTGGTTCCTTTTGTATTTCTTAGACATTTTGAACAGGCTCCTATGCAAATAGTATGGCATATTGAGCTCAAAACCCATAAAAACCATAAGAAAAGGAAGGTGGTGTAAGAAAATAAACCCATACCGACCCTCGCCGGTGATAAACTGCTTGATAATCATCAATAAGTCATGCCATTGCTGTTTCAGCATGGTCACAGGCAGACCTTTATTGCAGGAGCTAAATTTACGCGACTGGAAGAGCAGTGTCCAAGGGACCTCTTCTACCTTGCAATTCTTGGACCATCGTTGTCCAGTGATAGGCAAACCGGTAGCAAGACTGATAAATTTCTCATCAATTTGCAATTGAACATCGTCGACCTTGGCTCGACAACCATCAAAGGTCATGGCGAATTGCCTAGCAACGCAGAGGTTAAAACCATCAAATTTCTGTAAAAACGGGAGCCACCCATTGTCCTTGAGGTCACTACGGGCACTGTCAAACATCAACAGATCTTGGCTGCCATTGGGTTCAGCCCTCACGACTGGAGCCATTGTGCGAGTGCATGGTAAGGGTTTGGTTCACATTCACCAACACACAGGAGCAGATTCACTCGGTCTAACCACTATGAACGATCAAAGGGGAAGCATTAATGTGCGCATGCGAGGGTGGTGGAATCACTTACCGCCATGCATAATAGTAATGGAAAAGTACAACCGGTGATTAATCCTCTGTTCAATCAATCATAGCACAAAACCATATCATTCGTATAACCAAAAAAAAATCAAACGATGAGTGATATGCCAACGCGCCATTAACCATATATTTTCTAACCATTGTCATTCAACGTGGAATCAAACCCAATTGTTAAATATGCACCATCGTATAAGTGTGTAATCAAAACTTTAAAACATTGTGACAATCGACTTCATAAAATTGACAAGCCGAGAACTATAAAATTTTTAACATAAGGATCACATTATATATATAAAAACAAAAATAAACCATGACCCCTATGTAATTCAATTACTAGGCAAGTCTCAAAGATATAAATCTATATGCTCAATGCCTTACCAGTTTAATAAAATCAAATTCCACAATCAAAGTAAGAATAGGAAAATAGGCATGGTTCGAAAATCCTTTTAGGCACTTAATGATAATCCGAAGGTAAGTGCCACTCAAAATATCAATGCAAAGATCATGACAGTTCAAATAACGATGGAGGAGTTTTCACGCTTACAGTCGTGAAAACTAAATGGAGACCAATTAGAAAATGTCGCAAGGAACGAAAATATCATCTATTTTGGAAAATACGATGACAATTTGAAGTTCAGAAGACATAGGTGTAGGCATCTTATAGGGCAATAGAAAAAATTGTATTGGCTGCCAACACCCCCCAAAGTAACAATGACACTACGGGGTTGAGACTCATAAGTAGCATGGCGCTTCCACATATATGGTTGGCCCAAGAGAACATCACAGACATCCAGTGGGGAAACATCACATAATACCTCATCCTTGAAGGGTTGGATGCCGTATGACAATTGACATTGCTGGCTGACATGAAGATCTCATCCTTGGCGAAGCCACCCGATGTTGTATGGTTGTGGGTTTGGTGTTGTCGACAATCCCAACTGTTTGATGACCTCTGCTAAGATGAGGTTCTTCTGGCTTCCGCTATCAACAATAAAATGCAGTGAGGTCTCCTTCACCCTCATTGTAATCATATTCTTGCAAATGTGAGTAGACGTCACATCTCTTCTCAAAGATAAGAGGCCACCATTCTGGTGAGTCTTTCCCTCTTTATTTTTAGAATCAGATTCTGAATCCGGGTTCGGCTCCTTGTCTTTGATCTTGGCCACCAATGACTGTTTTGAGTGACATTCATCAGTGTTGTGCTAGGGGATTTTGTGGAAATCGCACCATTTTTCAGTGTCCTTCTTTGTCTTCCCATGACCCTTATTTTCCTGTGGATTGGACTGGTTTTCCGGAGACTGTTTGTTAGGGTTGTATTGGTCATACTTTGTTTGTTGCAGATTTGCAGACCCGAACTCCCGTTTGTTTTGGTGCTTAAATTTATGCTCGATATTAACATCATATTGATAGGCAGCACCGAGTGATGAGATGTCCAGAAAATCCATTTCAGTTTTGATGTATCTATGTAGAGCCCCAAGGTATTTCAGAACCAAATGTCGTTCGGAGTCTTTCATACCCAACTTGGTTTGCAAGGTATGGAAGGTATTGGTGAACTCTGGAATTACTTGGCCCCTCTATTTCTATAGTGTGGTCCATCTCATGTATTGGTCCTCATAGTTGCCAACAGGGTAATATTGTTCCTTTACCGCATCCACAAAAAAGTCCCAAGTGGGCTCGACCCCATATATTCTAGACTCCTCTGTGGAACTATGCTCCCAATAAGTTTCCCACCAATTTTTGACATGGGGGAGAGCCTTAAGGAGCTCTAAGATGATATTTTCTCTGTCGAAAAAATTGTGAACAGAGAAATAACCTTCTAACAGATTTAACCATTTATCTAGGGCATCCGCATCTATCTGACCTTCAAATATAGGAATATCAAAATTGACCTGTACCTTAAAATGCGAGGTGCCTCCAAAGTGGTCACTTGATGAAGATGTGCCTGATGCTATCGGGAGGCATTGAAGGATGTGGGAAAAATTCCCCATCATTTCGTCCCTCTGTCGCGTGAGAGCTTGCTCAAGCAATAGACTTATAGGATCGTCTGCTCCATTGTTTTTATTTTCTTCTGCCATGGAGGGTTTCTTGGGTGTGCGAGAGAGATTGTCTTCAAGAGAGACAATCTCAAAACCCAACTTTCCATACTAGGACCTCGTTGGGGACATGCACTGAAAAATGATCAAGAGCAGCCTGCTCTAATACCATTGATCCGGATTATTTTCGGTACGAAATGAGAGCGAAGATATAATAAAGAAATGCACAAAGATATCAAAAATATTCAATAATATAACAGAAATGTATCATATATGCAACCATAAACATGGATATACACTAATACACGATTTTTATTAATGAAAGAAATGTACAGAGACTGTAAAAATACAGAGTGAAAGACTCGTTATAATGGTGGCAGCTTATCTCTGAGAAGAGATGTGACGGCTACTCGCATTCGCAAGAAGATGATTACAATGAGGCTCTGAAGGCCTTTTTACAATAAACAGGAATGCCAAAAACCATGTAGATCCAAAAACCTAACCCTAGGAGATGAAGCACCAAAAGTCATGTGGACCCCGTTTGGGTAAGTTAGTACATCAACTTCCCGGGGTCGTAACTTTTGCATATGATCTCCGTTTTAGGCGCGTGATAGTCCATTGGAAATGTATCATTGAGGAGATTCATTTTGGGGGCTCAATCATGCCTTCATCTATCATTGAGAATATTGATCCCAAAAAAACTTCAATTAGGCCCTTAAAATGGCCCCGGAAGTTAAAACTGCTAAAAATAGTAAATTGCCAAAATTGCCAGAAAATTGTTTTGAGCTCGTTGGAAAAGGTGGGTGGCCACCAATATCCACCTAGATCACTTATTTTTCAAAGAACCCTCTCCCCTCTCTGATTCCATGAATCCACTCCAAAATTGCCCTACCCCAAGCGAGGGTGTTTACGCTGTCATCTCAGTCGGGGACATAGTCAACATCCCCTCTTCCATCAAGAAAACCTTAATCCATAGGGGGATTTCTCTCAATAGTCTTCTCATTGCGTATTTATTGAAATCCTCTTCTTCTCCTGAAAAATATTGGTGATTCTCAGCCAAAAAATCAATAATGTATCCTTCTAATGTGGTATTGACCCAGAAATCAATCGCTTGCGTGACTGGATGATCCAACCGATGAAGTGCTGAAATATTTTCTATATCCCAACTACAGGTCTTCTTGAATCATTCTTGGAATTCTGGAGCTTCTTGGAGCCTATCTATCCAGTGGAAAAATTATTCTGGAAACTTAACCCAAAATATCTCATACTGGTTACTTGATCTTTCTAAGTAAAAGTCTACCTCCCGTGTATCTTTCAAAGATTTTCCTCTCAGCTCTACTTCTTTCCATATGAAGGCGTCACAATTTCTCTCCCACCATTGGTGAATATTATATCTATGAATTAGTGAAATCATTCTCCTTACAGGTTTCCTTTTAACGTAGGTCCTCACAACATAACCATTTTTTTGGCACGAAATTGATCAGACCAGGGTCCTTCTCATGTTACTAACAAAAGGTACCGTGTAGTCTAGAGTGATGGCATTTTCATCTCCTCCGAAGAGAAGAAGTATCACTCGAAGCACAACCAATATAGAAGGATAGGGAAGGGAAATAAGAATACTTGGGTGGGTTGCCAAAACCTTCAAGAATTACCATGATCTTGCGCAAAATAGACCTATTACAGATCAGATTTGAACTCATGCATACAAGAACTGAAAATACTTAAGTTGCGAGAAGAATTCATACATAGAGACATTATATTGAGATTATCAAACATAAAGAAGTACTGTAAATATAAAATGCATAATCATAAATACAATCCGACACATTATATTTCAAAATTTTGGGTCCTTCTTCATCTATTATCTTTAGACTTATTGAATACAATATCAGAGGTACAACTTGGTACTCTGTTACAGACTTCTGACTCTAGACTCATGTCACAGAGCTCTATTTACCTAGAACCAAATACATATGACATGTACAACATTTGTTTAGCAACAAAAAAACTCAACCAATTGGGAACAAGAACCCAGAGCTGAGAGAGAGAACCCTTTTACACTTGTATACATCTCATATATCTAAGTTGATTGGGATGTTTTGGCTTTGGGTTCACATGCTTTCTTATTCTATTGTAACTTCTTTTGCCTTGTTGGCGTTGCATTGTCCTTTTATGAAACCGATTTATGTTACTTTTCCTCGCTCCACTGTCCAACTTCTTTTGTAGCTTGTGCAACTCATACTAAACTAAAATTGGTACTGTAGTCCTTCTTGCACAACTTCAAATCCAAAAATGAAGGCCCAACAGTAGCTATCTCTGAGAAGAGATGTGGCTACTATGCACATCCATCTAAGCATAATGATTACAATGAGGCTCCAGAGGCCTTTATAACATTACTCATGAATGCCAAAACCCTATACATACAAAAACCTAACCCTAGGAGGTGAAACGCCAAAATTTATGCGGGCCCCAATGGGTAAGTTGGTACCTCAAATTCTCAGTGTTGTAACTTTTTCATACAACCTCCATTTTAGGCACGTGATAGCCTGTTGGAAAGATATTTTCGAGAATTGCACAATATGCTATAAAACTATGACTCTCTCTATAGTTTGACTATGGAAATCCAAAAAAACATTGTTTAGGGCCCCAAAACGGCCCTGGAACTATATAAAGATGTGTTGACATGAAAAATTCCAAAATAATCCAGTTGGATTAGGTGGGTGGACACCAATCTCCACCTGGAAGATGTGTAGAGCTTCAGACATCCCAAAAGTGTAGAATCCATAATTACAAAGAAGTATAGAAGAATGTGTTGAACTAAAAACTGTCAAGAGGAGCCAATTGGAATAGGTGGGTGGTCACCAATATCCACCCGAATCATGCACCTTGGAGTTCATCCAATAGATCATCAATGACATGAATGAGAAAAATATCTTTGATGGTTAGTTTATTCAAGGAAGAAAAATTGGGACACATGTGCCAAGTACCTTCTTTATTTAAGACCATCACCACAAGAGAAGAATATGGGTTGGTACTAGGGAGAATTACCGCCGCCTCCAGTAATTCCTATACCATCTTTTCGATTTTATTTTTTTGAGCAAATGGATACTTGTAGGGATTTACATTGGGGGGTTGACTTCTCAATAGGAGAGGGATGTTATGATCATTCTCTCCCTTGGAAGGAGGTAATTATGTTGGAACTTCAAAGAACTTGGGGTACTTGTCTAATATTAGTTGCAGGATAGGAGGGACTACTAGAGAGGCCTGATCGATGACCTGGATGAAATGAAATTGAGAAATCACACCATGGTGTCCTTTATTCAACATTTTTTCCATCCTATGAGAGTTGATGATTTTAGGAGATCCTACTTGGAGACCTCAGAGGGTATATGTGTGATCATGTTTTGTGAAGCTCATATATAACTTCTGATAATCCATTGTGATTGGTCCCAGAGTGTGAAGCCATTACACACCCAAAACTATATCACAAACCCCCATGGAAATAGAGAAAATGTGGGTTTTAGATGATAATCATCCATTTGGAGTTTGAAATTCTCACAATGACCCCCACACTTCATTGTACCACCATTAGCATTGAGGATTTGAAAATTAGAAACAGGGAGGAAAAATAAATGGATCTCCTTAGAAATATTTTGATGAATAAAATTATGGGTGATACCATTATCAATCAACACCACAAACGACCTATGGTTCATGTAGCCCTTTATATTCAATTTCTTTGGGGCCAAAATGCTCGAGAGGGCATGATGAGATATGACAGGTTCCTTTGGTTCCACAGGGGAGGAAAAAAAATCTACAACATGAACACTTGGTTGAGCATCCTATGGGTTAGGAGCTTCATATGATGTCATGTCTTCATAGGAAGAGGAAACTGATGCATCAATATGGAAGAACTTTTGTTCCACACATTTATGTCACGGTGAATAATTTTCATCACAGTAATAACAAAGTCCTTGATTGCGATGCTTTTCCATTTCTGCTGGTGATACCTTTTGGACCTTCAAGGTTTGTGTCGGAGCTAGGTTATCCCTAGGAAAGGAAAATTACGGAATGTATCCTTTAGGGGTGGAGCTTGAAGGATAGTCTTTACTTCCAGTGCTAATTGGAATACCTGCAACCAGGTAGTAGGATTATGCATGCTCACATGAGCCCTGATGGCTTCCTTTAAGCCAATTATAAAACATTCAAGGTAAAATTCATCAGATAAACCCTCATTTCAGATAACTAACTATTTAGATTCCATGATGAAGTCTATGACTGATCCAGTTTGGCGCAACTTAGTGAGCTTACCCAAAAAATGTGATTCCCTATCAAAACAAGCACAAATTGCTTTAGTGAACATGTTCCAAGTGGGAAGTATTGGATAACATTTATTATGCCACTTCCACCACTTCCAACATTCTTGATCCATGTACAAAAACCCTACATGGAGTTTGGCCTCATCATCTCGAATATCATGAAGGGAGAAGTATTGTTCCATTTGAGAAACTTAGTCGACTGGGTTGGAACCATCAAATTCATGAATGTCAACTTTGGGCACCTTATTTGAAGAGGGCAGAGAACCCCAAGGGGATTGAGATGAGTGAGTATGCTCACAATGGGAAGACTGAGGGTCCTCAAGATTGGGATCAAAATTTTTACCCTTGAGGAGTTTCTCCAGAGCATGGTATTTCTTGTCGAGGGTTGCTTGGAAGTCGGTGTGCATGGAGGCCATTTGTTGTTCTAGGTTGGACACCTTATTCTCCAAGGTTTCCTATGACTAAGAGAAAGTGGTAGGAATGGTGGAGGCTTAAGTATCATATGAGGTGTCGAAATGGAAATATGGGCCTAAAAATTATAGGTACCTAGGTGATCAAGACAAAGAGAGGAATCCAACGAGATAGATCTCAAAAAAGGGCGTCTCAAAAAGGGTTGGGTCCATAGGAAAAAAGACTGAAAAATGAAGGGTACCACTGCAATTAGAATGAAGAGAGAAATACAATGGACCAAGTATAAAATAAGGGTGCAACCTGGCCCCATAATAGTTTTTTCTTTACTCCTGTGGAGTTATACTCCTATATGAATACTTCTGCAGCATCAAAATTCCCAAATTCTTAATAATAAAAATGTCGGGAGGGAGGGTTTCTGTAACGAAAAATTTGGCAGGGTGCCAATTTGCACTGTAGTATATCTCTTGTTTCCTCCCCAAGGATTAGGTTTTGTAGGGTATCTACAGTTAAGGGTTTTCCCTGTGCTATATTTCTCTGATATACATGCAGTGTCCAACAGTAGTACTCAACCCAATATCTCAGGGAATGAACTAAGGAGGCTAGACCATACCCTTAGCCATACTAATTGACTATCAAGGTACTAGAGAGTATCTTCCCGAGTTTTTTTCTCAGTGACACTATAAAAGTCAGGCGGTCCTCAGTTTTTATGTGAGGTTTTTGGGCGATCCTTAGTTTTCGTGTCCATATATGGGAAATTTTTTGGTACATGGTGTTTCGTCGATGGTTTTCTATTTCGAGTTAAAATATTAGAGTTGTTGACTAATCCAGGTCATTGGATTAGGTTTTTGGATGCTAGTGGATCTTACATGTATATTGTATTGTAAACAATGTACAATGTGAATGAATATAGAATATGTTGGTTTTCCCGGTTTGGGTTTCCAGGGGAAAAATATCTGTGTAATGTGTGTATTTTCCATTGTATCTTTTCTATTCTTTTATTGAAAATATGTTTACAGTAAAATATTGTAGAAGTTTAAAATCTGCATTTGGTGTTAGAGAAATTACTGGCTTCGGGGGGACGCCTTTGTGGTTAGGGATTTGTCTTGGGATTGTGATAAGCCTTGTTACAATGGGATATCTGTGGTATTGATTTTTTAGGTGAAAAGAAATGGTGAGAAGTTCAAAAATGGATATCAAGAAGGTTAATGGGAAAAGTTTTGAGCTGTGGAATATAAATATGGAAAATGTGTTGGTGGATAGAGATCACTGTATCATAGTGGATCCAAGTACTGCAACCTACAGGAACTTCAACAGATGACTGGAAAAAATTGGATTAGAAGGAAAAGACCAAAATCCTACTGTGTCTCTCAGATTCAATATTACTGAATGTGTCAGAGGAAGCTACGTCCAAGGATTTATGGGATAAGTTGGGGAAGTTGTATCATTCTAAGTCCCCAGTAAATAAATTATTCTTGAGAATTTTTTTTTATAACATGAGGATGACATACGGAGACTCCGTGTCATATCATTTGAACACCTTCAATACCATGGTAAGTCAGTTAGTATTTGTTGATATTCAAATTTCAGATGAAGATAAGTGTATCAGTTTACTGTTCTCTTTACCAAACTCATGGGATAGTCTGGTTCTGTCCATAGGTAGTAATAGAACTTCCTTGAAGTTTGATGAAGTGGCCTCATCCTTGTTGTCCAAGGAGATGAGATGAAAGAGCATGGAAGGACAAAGCACATATGCATTATTTTCAAGAGGAAGCTCCCAGGAAAGAAATAGATCTAAGTTCTCAAGTGGGATATCTAAGTATACGGGTAGATCTAAATCTATGAGAAAGTTTGTAAAGGTATGTTGGAGATGTGGAAAAGAAGGGAACTACTAGAAGTAGTGTAGATCCAAAGTTGAGAAAAAGAAGGGATCTGAAGAAGCTCCTTCTACAGAAGAAAATAAATTCAAGGAAGAAGGATTGGATGTTTACTTGTCTTATTCAAGAACACATGTAGATCATGGAGGCATGGTTGGTTGAGTCAGGTGCATCCTTTCATATGAGTCATCACCAAGGAAAAGGTATTATGGATGTAGTTTTTTCCTTGGTGATGAATCTATAACAAGAATCACAAGATGAATAAAATTCAAGTTGAGGCTCATATATGGAAGGATTAAAACACTACCTGGTGTTCTACACATCCCAGGATTGGCTAGAAATTTGATTTCTGTAAGCAAAATGGACGATGCAGGGGTAAAAATGATATTTGAAAAAGAAACCTGCCAGATGGTTCAAGGAGCAATGGTGTTTCTGAAGGGAGTTTGGATTGAAAATATGTATAAGATTCAAGGAAATACTATTATTAATGGGTGTAATAGTTCCATTGTTCCTGATATTGGAGTAGAAAAAGAAAAAATCCATACAGTCTCCAGAGAAAAGGTTATGCTATGGCATAAAAGACTAGGGCATATGAGAGAGAAGGTTCTTTGACTACTACATGGTAAAGGTATGGTTGAAGGTATGTCTAACTTCTCTATGGATTTTGATTTCTATGAACATTGTGTATATGGGAAGAAAAATAGGGTAAGATTCCCCTCTGGTGCAACGAGGGCAAAAGGAATTTTACAGCTAGTTCACAATGATGTGTTTGGACATGTGACAGTTCCATCATTGGGAAAATATGTGTACCATGAATCATTTATAAATGAATTCTAAAGGAATACTTGTATATATTTCCTCGGGAAGAAATATTAAGTCTTTGACAGGTTTAAATAGTTTAAGGCTCTTGTTGAGAATCAAACAGAGAAAATAATTAAGGTCTTGAGGACAGATAGTGGTGGAGAGTTCTACGGGAATGAATTTGAATTTTTTTTTAATAAGTGTGGTATATAAAGGCAGGATACTACTCCATATACACCTCAATAGAATGGAGTTGCAGAAAGGATGAAAAAGACATTGATAGAAAAAGCAAGGTGCATGCTCAGTGGTGTTGGGTTAGGGAAAGAATTCTTGGCAGAGGTAGTGGGTAATGCATGTTACCTGGTCAACATATCACCCTCGTTAGATGTAGATGAAATTAATCCATGAGAGATATGGTCTGGTAAGAGACCTTCTCTCATGCATATCAAGGTATTTGGCTGTGAGGCCTATGTTCATGTTCCAAAGGAAAACATGAGTAAGCTAGAAAAGAAGGATGAAAAGTGTACCATTATTGGGTATAAAGATGGTCTTAAAGGTTATAATATTTGGAACCAAGAAACTAAGAAGTTTATGTATAGTGAAGATGTGGTATTTAGAGAAATGAAGGATGTTGTCAAACAAGAAGTCCTACCAAGTAAGGAAGAACTAGAGAAAATAGATTCTGAGCCAAAGGATGATGAATCAGAATCTATAGAAGAATATGAATTAGAAGAAGAATATCCTCATTCTCCAGTATTGAGGAGATGAATGTGGGGAAAAAGGATACCAAAAAGGTATACTCTATCTAATTTCCATTCAAATTTTTCTTTATCTATTATTGATGATGATCCTAGAATTTTTAGGGAGGCAGTGGATTGAGAGGATGGAAAACTCTGGAAAAAGGCCATGTTTGAAGAAATGGAAGTCTTGGAAAAGAAATCCCATTGGAAGAAAATGGGTATTTAAAAGGAAGTTGAATGCAAAAGGAAAAGTGGAAAAACACAAAGCTCGGTTAGTAGCAAATGGTTATTCCCGGGTTGAGGGAATTTATTTTGGTGATATTTTTTCTCATGTTGCCAAGTTAAATACTATTAGATTTATGTTATATGTTGCTACTAGTTTTGAAGTAGAACATATGGATGTGAAGACAACATTCCTACATGGGGATCTTGAAGAATAAATATATATGAAGAAACCAAAAGGCTTTGTTGTGAAGGGAAAGAAGGAGCTGGTATGCAAGCTAGAAAAGTCCATGTATGGTTTAAAATAATCACCAAGGATGTGATATAAAAAAAATGATACTTCTAATCTTGGACTTCACTTCAAAATAAGAAAATAGGATCATGGTGTGTATTTTAAATTAATTGGTGATCAGTTGATTTATTTGGTTTTGTATGTGGATGACATGTTGTTGATAGGAAACAACAAGGAGATTATCCAGAATGTGAAAACTCGATTGTCCTCTAAATTTTATATGAAGGATCTTGGTGCTGCAAATTTCATTTTGGGCATGGAAATTAAAAGAGATCGGAAAAACAAGAAAATCTAGTTAAATTAGAGAAAATATGTGGAGACAATATTGCAGATATTTAATATGCATGAATGTAAACTGGTCAGGGTCCCTATTCATGTGGGTATAAATTTATTTGTGGATCAGTGTCCCAAGACACAAGAAGAGGAGGAGGACATGTCTCATGTTCCTTATGTGAGTGAGGTTGGCAGTTTGATGTATGCAATGGTCTGTACTAGACCAGACATTCCACATGCAGTGGGAGTTTTGAGCAGTTATATGTCAAAACCAATGAAGGAACATTGGATAGTAATAAAGAGGGTTTTCAAGTACTTGCATGGCACTATCATCGGGTATGTGTTATATTCTTTGTATGAGTAGTAGTGTCTGTGTTGCGCTAGGCACACAGGGAAGTTTGAGGGGGGCGAAAGCCTCCCGCGTCGGGGTTCGGGGGAAGTGACCTCGATATTTTTTTTCCTCAGGAAACGTGTCACATTTTTACCTTGTTTTTCGTGTTGCCTCAATTTTAGTGTCCATTTCTGGGAGGTTTTTCAACACATGGTTTTTTGTCGATGGTTTTCTATTTCCGGTTAAGGAATTAGGGTCGTTGACTAATCCAGGTCATTGGGTTAGGGTTTTAGTTTCCACTGGCTCCTATATGTATATTGTATTGTAAACAATGTATCACTATGAATGAATACAGAATATGTTGGTTTTCCTGGTTTGGTTTCCAGGGGAAAAATATCTATGTAATTTTTGTATTTTCCATTGTATCTTTTCTATTCTTTTACTGAAAATTTGTTTGGAGTAAATATTGTACAAGGTTAAAATCTACATTTGGTATCAGATCTTTGTTATCTTTAGGGGGATGCGTTTGTGGTCAAGGGTTTGGATTGGGACTGTAATAAACCATGTTACAGTGGGAGATCTATAGTATTGATTTTTTAGGTCAAAGGAAATGATGAGCAATTCGAAAATGGAGATCGAGAAGTTTAATGGGAAAAGTTTTGAGTTGTGGAACCTTAATATGGAAGATATATTGGTGGACATATATCATTGGATCATGATATATCCAGATACTACACCTACAGGAACTTCAATAGATGACTGGAAAAATTTGGATCGGAAGGTGAAGAACACAATTCGACTGTGTCTCTCAGAGTCAGAGGAAGCTACAACCAAGGATTTATGGGATAAGTTGGGGAATTTGTATCAGTCTAAGTCCCTAGTAAATAAACTATTCCTGAGAAAGAATCTGTATAACCTGAGGATGAGAGATGGAGACTCGGTGGAAGAGCATTTGAATGCCTTCAATATTGTGGTAAGTCAGTTAGTATCTGTTGAGATTAAAATTTCAGATAAAGATAAGTGTATCATTTTATTGTGTTCTTTACGAGACTCTTGGGATATTATGATTGTGTCCATATGTAGTAATACAAATTCCTTGAAGTTTGATGAAGTGGTCTAATCCTTTTTGTTGGAGGAGATGAGATGGAAGAATATGGAAGGACATAACACATACACATTATTTGCAAGAGGATGCTCCCAAGAAAGAAATAGATATAAGTTCTCAAGTGAGAGATATAAGTCTAAGGGTGTATCTAAATCTCCCAAAACGTTTGTAAATATGACTCCCCACAGGGAGTGGTTCTGTGAAAATGAAAGGTATGATGGAGGTAATGTTTTCTTCGGTAATGATTCAGTTACCAAAATCATAGGATGAGGAAAAGTCATGTTGAGGCTCATAGATGGAATGATTAGAACACTACTTGGTGTTCTGCACATCCTAGGATTGGACATAAATTTGATTTACATAAGAAAAATGGACAATGCAGGGGTAAAAACAAAATTTGAAAAGGAAACCTGCAGGATGGTTCGAGGAGTAATGGTGTTGTTGAAGGAATTTTGGTTTGGAACTTTGTATAAGCTGCAAGGAAGCACTATTAGTGATGGGTGTAATTGATCCAGGTGGATCATCTCAAAATTAGATAGAGTTAAAGTATTCAAAATTAAAATCAAAGTTTACAAAGTGGAAGAGCTCGTCAGCAGCTTTTCGGTGACATTCGTTTCGGGAAAAACGACCTCCAGATGACAAAGATATCAATAGTTGAAGTTTCGTCAAAGATGGTGAAAAATGGTTAGAAATGGTTAAAAAATGTGTAATTTGGGGCTATGGGAATTGAACCAAAGACCTTAGGATAAGGCCACCATGACCCCGTGGTTGGGCAAAAAGGGGGTGGTCAAGGGCTTAGCCCTCAACCTTGCCAAAACCAAGGCCCCCTTGGTATTTAAATGTTATTCAACCATATGATATGAAACCATATAAATAACCCAAAATACAACCATGCCATATGCCTCCATAAAATATATGCCAAACATATATATTAAACCAACCAAATGTTATAAATCGCGCCATATATATACCAAACCATATGCGACTTCACATAAGTTACAACCATATAATATATACCATATATTAAACCAAATCTTGCCAAAATCATATGCAGTGGGAAGAGAAGCCCACAGGTTTGACTCCGGGACTTCCGGCCCCCTAACCACCACATCTACCAATGCGCCACTGCCATGAGACGTGGCAAGAGGTGGCGCGATAACCTTATAAAGTGCTGATTTTGGTGGGATTTGGGTGGGCACATGGCCTATGGCCCACGACCCTTTTGGTTTTTTTTCCATTATTTAAATGGTCCATGGGCACGGATCCTAAGGGGGGAGAGTTTTGATGCAGGAAGAGACTGGCACACAGCCCAAGGTGGTTTTGCACAGTGACTAAGGTGGTTTTGCACATGGACCGAGGTGGTTTTATATGCATCTCGAGGTGAATTTGCACATAGATTGAGTTGGTTTTGCACATAGATCAAGGTGGTTCTATATTTGCACACATCCCGAGGCCATACAGACTGTACAGATCAGAGGCAGATTTTGGGAATTGTGCCAAGAAGGGCATTCGAAGTCCAGTTCTAAAATATATCGAGTTTATACTCAAAAGTCTTGGTTTTTCGCAAGGATTCTAGATCCAGCTTCAGTTTTTGCATTCAGGCATCCAGACATAAAAGTGCTCACAAAATCTTTTAGATACACATAAAGGTATCCATGTTCACACTTAAAAGTCTCAGAATTTCATCTTGCAGTTGTTGTTGAAGTCTGTTACTGTATATGACAGAAATAATTCATAAGTCACTTTGTAAGCATTTGAATACTTAATCTATCGGCCTTCCCATTTGGAAAGTGGATGTAGCCAGGGGGTCTGGTGAACTCTGTTACCAAGTCTTATTCATAGATTGTTTTCTTACATGTTTATGTGCTTATGTGCTTGATGGATGTTCTTTAATTTTGCATTACAAAGGTGGTTAACAGTTAAAAATTCACATGCAAATAATGGTTAAAGATCTTGAATTTTAGATCAAGTTAAATTTCAGATCAACTTGGTATCAGAGCGAGGTTAACCATTGGTTTGTGAGTTGATGTTAACAAGATCCAGGCTTCAACGTGGTGAAGGAGAACTTGAAGAGTTTGATCCAGAGATTGGTTCAAGAAGAGGAAGGATGTCTTCACCAAAAGGAGAAGAAGCAACTTCTTCTATCCCTTCTGAAGGGGAATTTCTGAAAGCTTTCATGAGAATGCAAACAATGGTGGAGGATCTCTATCAAGATCAAAAGAAAGGTGAACAAGGTGGACCATCTCATACAGAAGATAAAAAAGAAAGAGGTGGTGAGGAACCCCCTAAAACCCCACCAACTTCTCCGTTTGAAAAACAAAAAACAAAAGTTGATCTTAATATGCCTCATTTAAAGCTTGATATTAAGTTAGAATTACCTATGTATAATGGAGAGCTTAATGCTGAAAAATTGGACAATTGGATCCGTCAAATTGAAGTTTATTGTAGGATTCAAAATTTTACTGAAGATGTTGTTAAAATTCAGTTGGATTCTCTCCAACTTGGAGGGACTGGTCTCATTTGGTGGGAGGGAAGATCTCAAGAGGATCTTGCCACAAAAGGAAAAATCGTTTTCTCTTGGTATGAGTTCATTTCAGTACTTAAAAAGCAATTTTATCCATTAGGGTATATGCAACAAGCTATGATGGATTGGCATAATTTGAGGCAAAGTAAGGGACAAAGTGTGCAAGAATACACACAAAAATTTCGAAAAAGAGCATTGGTACTTGGTATACCTCTCTACACTCAGGAAACTCTTCTCAAATACATAGGAGGATTGCATAGTTATTTACGTCATATGATATTGATGTTTAATCCGAATAACCTTGATGAGGTATGTGTTCAAGCAACTCACATTGAGTCAAAAGGGAAGAGTGTTCATGATGTTACTTCAGCAGAATCCATCCAGGAAAAAGAAGGCAAGGAAAAGTGGAAAGTTAAACATGCATCTACAATGAAGAAGGGTGATGAGAGACCTACATGCTCGCATTGTCAAAAGCAAGGGCATGAAGAGGCAAAGTGTTGGAAGCTACATCCTGAAATGAAACTGAAGTGGTTTAAGGATCGAAAGGGGAAGCAAACAACCATGGTTATCGTTGAGGACCTTGGATCAGATTCCAAGGACGAAACAAAGGTAACATTCGTAGGTGTGAAAGGTAAATCTATTGTTGATAATGATTCTAAAATTGGTTCTTCATGTGATTCTACTTCTAAAGATGATGACACTTCTAAGGATAGAAAGAGGAATACATTGTTTCATATAAGAGTGACTACCAAACAAACAAAGGTCGACACACTGATAGATAGTGGATCTCAAGCTAATCTTATTTCAGAAGAAGTAGTTAAGCAATTGGGATTAACAACAAAACCACACAAGAAACCTTATCTGTTAGGTTGGGTATGCAAAGATAAAATATTACAAGTAACACAACAATGTGATCTAAAGTTTGCAATTACATCTAAGTTTGTAGATGAGGTTGAATTTGATGTGGTCCCACTAGATATCTGTGGAATTGTGTTGGGTAGTCCATACTTATATGATCAAAAATAAATCTTGTATCGAGAACATAATCAATATCACTTGTTTAAAGAAGAAACTGAGTACATAGTACATTCACATTCATTCAAAAATGACAAATCATTGGGCACTACACAACAATTAAAAAGGGTTGTTAATGCAAGTCAGAATTTGGCACTTATGTCTATACAATGTAAGGAAGAAAAGAATCCTAAGCCTGAAAAGGAAGCATCATTTCACTACAATGCAACTATTTTGGTTGATAGTGTTTCTATGGTTAAAAGTCAGCATGGTTTGGGTACAATCTCTTTCACAAGTTCAATGTTTATATTCAGCTTATTACTCATCAACAGTATGTGGTTGGTTCCGACAATGTTGAATGAAGATGTGATTAAGAATGTGATTAATGTACTTAACAATGTTAGTGCAGTGTTGATTGTTGTATTGCTGAGTCAGATGTACAAGTTCCATGAAGAATGGATAGGTGATACAGGACAAGTGAGACAAACATGTCCTCACTTATTTTCTAAATGATTTCATACTTTTTGTGGCCAAAAAGCTTTCCAGTGGGAAGGTTTGATCTAGGTGGATCATCTCAAAATTAGATAGAGTTAAATTATTTAAAATGCAAAGTAAAGTTTACAAAGTGGAAGAGCTCATCAATATCTTTCTGGTGATGTTCGTTTCGGGAAAAACGGCCTCCAGATGACAAAGATATCAGTAGTTGAAGTTTCGTCAAAGATGGTGAAAAATGGTTAGAAATGGTTAAAACATGTGTAATTTGGGGCTATGGGAATTGAACCCAAGACCTTAGGATAAGGCCACCATGACCCCATGGTTGGGAAAAAAGGGGGTGTTCAAGGGCTTATCCCTCAACCTTACCAACACTGAGGCCCCCTTGGTATTTAAATGTTATTCAACCATATGATATGCAACCATATAAATAACCCAAAATCCAACCATGTCATATGCCTCCATAAACTATATGCCAAACATATATATTAAACCAACCAAATGTTATAAATTGCGCCATATATATACCAAACCATATGCGACTTCACATAAGTTACAACCATATAATATATACCATATATTAAACCAAATAGTGCCAAAATCATATGCGGTGGGAGGAGAAGCCCATGGGTTTGACCTTGGGACTCCCCCCCCCCCCCCCCCCCCCCCCCCCCTAACCACCACATCTACCAATGTGCCACCGCCATGAGACATGAAAAGAGGTGGCACGATAACCTTATAAAGTGCCGATTTTGGTGGGATTTGGGTGAGTGCCTGGCCTATGGCCCATGCCCCTTTTGGTTTTGTTTCCATTATTTAAATGGTCCATGGGCACGGATCCCGAGGGGGGAGAGTTTTGATGCAGGCAGAGACTGGCACGCAGCTTGAGGTGGTTTTGCATGCACCCCGAGGTGAATTTACACGTAGACCGAGGTGGTTTTGTGTACAGATCAAGGTGGTTATGGATTTTCACGCATCTCGAGGCTGTATGGACTGTACAGATCAGAGGCAGATTTTGGGAATTGTGCCAAGAAGGGCATTCTGAGTCCAGTTTTGAAATATATCGAGTTTATACTCAAAAGTCTCGATTTTTTGCAAGGATTCCAGATCTAGCTTTAGTTTTTTCATTCAAGCATCCAAACAGAAAAGTGCTCACAGAATCTTTAAGATACACAGAAAGGTATCCATGTTCATACTTAAAAGTCTCAGAATTTCATCTTGCAACTGTTGTTGAAGTCTGTTATTGTATATGACAGACAGAATTCAGAAGTCACTTTGTAAGCATTTGAATACTTAATCTACCAGCCTTCCCATTTGAAAAGTTGCCCGGAGACGTAGCCAGGGGGTCTGGTGAACTCCGTTACCAATTCTTGTTCATAGATGGTTTGCTTACATGTTTATGTGCTTACGTGCTTGATGGATGTTCTTTAATTTTTCATTACAAAGGTGGTTAACAGTTAAAAATTCACATGTAAATAATGGTTAAAGATCTTGAATTTTAGATCAAGTTAAATTTCAGATCAATAATAGTTCTATTGTTTTTGATATTGGAATTGAAGAAGAAAGAACTCATATAGTCTCTAGAGAAAATGTTATGATGTGGCATCAAAGATTGAGGCATATCGGAGAGAAGGATCTTCAACTACTACACGGTAAATTTGAAGGTATATACAATTTTTCTCTAGATTTTGATTTTTTTGAAGATTAAGTATATGGGAAGCATAATCGGGTAAGATTCCCTTATGGTGCAACGGGGGAAGAAGGAATTTTATAGCTATTTCATAGTGATTTTTTTGGACCTATTTTGGTTCCATCATTGGGAAAATATGTGTACTATGTCTCATTTATAGATGAATTCTTGAGGAATACTTGGATATATTTCCTCAGGAAAAAATCTGAAGTCTTTGACAGGTTTAAAGAGTTTAAGTCTCTTTTTGAGAATCAAACAGAGAAAATAATCAAGGTGTCGAGGAAAGATAATGGCGAAGAGTTCCACAGGAATGAATTTGAATAATTCTGTAAGAAATGTGGTATAAAAATGCAGAAGACTACTCCATATACACCTCAACAAAATGGAGTTTCAAAAAGGATGAACAAGATGTTGATGGAAAAATCAAGGTGCATGCTTAGTGGTGTCGGGTTAGGGAAAGAATTCTCGGCAGAGGTAGTGGGTACTGCATGTTTCCCGGTCAACAGATCACCCTCATCAACATTGGATGACAAGAATCCATAAGACGTATGGAGTGGTAAGAAAACTTCTCTCACACATATCAAGGTATTTGGCCGTGATGCATCTGTTCATGTTCCAAAGGAAGACAAGTGTAAGATAGATAAGAAGGATGAAAATTGTATCTTTATTGGATATAAATATGGTCTCAAAGGTTATAATATTTGGAACCCAGAAACTAAGAGGGTAGTGTATAACCGAGATGTGGTATTTAGAGAAATGAAGGACGTTGTTAAACATGAATTCCTACCAAGTAAGGAAGAACCAGAAAAAACAGAGTTTGATTTAAAGGATGGTGAATCAAACTCTACAAAAGAACAAGAATCAGAAAAAGAAGATCATCATACTCTAGTATTGAGGAGATCGGTTCGAGAAAGAAGGATACTAGAAAGGTATACTCCATCTGATTTCCATTCAATTTTTTATTTGTCTATTAATCATGATGATCCTAGAAATTTTAGGGAGGCAGTGGATTTAGAGGATGGAAATCTCTGGAAAAAAGGATATGGACAATGAAATGGAAGCCTTGGATAAGAATGAGTCTTGGGATTTAGTGGAGTTGTCAACTGGAAGAAATCCCATTGGCAACAAATGGGTATTTAAAAAGAAGTTGAATGCAGAAGGAAAAGTGGAGAAAAACATAGCTCAGATAGTAGGAAAAGGTTATTCACAGGTTGAGGGAATTGATTTTGGTGATTTTTTTTCTCCTGTTGCCAAGTTAACCTCTATAATATTTATGTTATCTACTGCTACTGCATTTTATTTTGAAGTAGAACAGATGGATGTGAAGACAACATTCCTACATGGAGATATGGAAGAATAAATATATATGAAGGAATTGGAAGGTTATGCTGTGAAGGGAAAGTAGGACTTGGTATGCAAGCTCAAAAAGTCTTTGTATGGTTTAAAACAATCACCAAGGTTGTGGTATCAAAAATTTTATACTTATATGTTGGGACTTGGCTTCATAAGAAGAAAATAGATCATTGTGTGTATTTCAAATTAATTGGTGATAATTTGATTTATTTGGTCTTGTATGTGGATGACATGTTGCTGATAGGAAACAACAAGGAGATTATCCAGGATGTGAAAACTCACTTGTCTTCTAAATTTTACATGAAGGACCTACGTGCTTCAAATTTCATTTTGGGCATGGAAATTATAAGAGATCAGAAAAAGAGGAAACTTTGGTAAAATCAGAGAAAATATGTCGAGACAATATTGCAGAGGTTTAATATGTAGGAATGTAAACCAATCAAGGTTCCTATTTCTGTTGGTGTAAATCTATCTTCAGATCAGTTTCCCAAGACATAGGAAGACGAGGATGTTATACAACTGAGAGGGGGGGGGTGAATCAGTTGTTACTGTGCTTAAACAATTATGGTTCTTTTAAACTCTTTGTAGAGACACTGAATGATGATCACAATAATGCAGGGAAATAAACAATGGCACTTTTAGCATCATTCACATATATGAGAAACACAGAGACAGATATTTCCCGAGGAAACCCATACAGGGTAAAAACCTCTTTTTATTTATATGATAAGTAATGGTTACATTCTTTACAGTATCATACATATGAGCACCAATTCATAATGAGGCTACAACCTCAGTTTTGCAAGTTGCAACTTGCTGAGAGCACCGACTCTCTGTTTTCTCTAGCACCCACTAGAGGGAAGCACCAACTCCCTGGTTTCTCTAGCATCGACTAGAAGGAAGCACCAACTCCCTGGTTTCTATAGCACCAACTAGAAGGAAGCACCAACTCCCTGTGTTCAAGCACCCACTTGAACCTTTGAGGACACAAGTCCTCCCTAGCTCCTCCCAACCACCCTGAAATATAAATATTTTCTACTAAAACTTATTACAGTGATATGATGTTCAACAATGGCTTACCAGACTCATCACTGTTCTGCTGCATTTCGTTGCTCTGTCTGCCTCATTGCCTTTCTACACACATCACTTGCACTGTCTGTTCTTCCACTTTTTATGCTCTGTGCACCATGTCCATTCATTGCACAACTCCTCTTCTGTGCTATTCAGCTGCTGCACTCTCCTCCTTCTTCACACATGAATCACCTTCACCAACAACAACCACACCAAACTCCTACAGCAACATCAACCACATCTCTTCTCTGTACCTTGTATTTATAGCTTCTGCACACCTTGTGCATGCAATGTTCACAATGCCTTTGCATGTTGAATCCGCGTCGTTATCCTCCACCTATCGAGTGCTCTGTCTGATCATTATCATGACTCTTCATCTTCTCTGGTGGTTATCCCCACGTGTCCAACATCACTGTATGTTATACTGAGATTCCTCAGCCTCTCTGGCAGTTTGAGACTCTTCGTCTTCTCTGTGACAGTCGAACTCACATTCTCTGTTTCAGTTACAGGCCTCAATGCTCATCAGCTGTCAATCACCTCCACGAACATCTTCATTCCTCTCAAAGACTCTTCACCTCCTCTGTCAGTCATCCCGAAGTGTCTTCGCATCCTCTGGTAGAAACCATCAATGGTTTCTAGCAGTTTAATTGTGTCGTGCAATAGTAGCCCTCAGATCTCCTTCAGGTTAATCTACGCCGTTGGATGAGCTTTATTAATCTTTCCTTTAAATTGGGTTTCGGCATTTTTACATTCCTGTTGCATTGTGTTCTTGCCTCTCCAAGTCGCAATCCCCGAAACTTTGATATGGAGTTACATCAACGGTCCAGATCCAAGCCTGATTTAACAGCTGTTATTGAATCGCCATATCGCATATCACGATTTCGACATTCTTGTTGTCTTGTTTTCTATTCCTCTTGATGTCGCGATCCGCAAAACTCTGATATGGAGTTATGTCAATGGTCCAGATCTGATCTCTATTCAACGGCTACGATTAAATCGTGAATTCGTATATCGCTAAATCGGGGTTCCTGATGTCACTAATCTTTGTCATGTCCAACTCTCGATCCTCAATGCCTCTCCATTGACTGGAATCAATGGTCTAGATCAAAGCTTGATCTGATGGTTCAGATTACATCGTGATTTTTCATATCGAGAAATTAGGATTTCTGTTGCATTGTTTCTTTGACATTTCCAATACGCGATCCTCGAAACTCCGATGTGGTGTTCATCTGCTGATGTCACATGTGGATTGACACGTGTTGAATACTTCCACGTGTCACTCTGATTCATGACTTACATGTGCATGAAATGTTGAATCACTCTGACACTTGTCATTACCTAATTGTGCCACATGTCCCTAGATGACGTGGTCTGCTAACGTGAGTCGGGTCGACGGTCTGGTCACATCTTGATCTGATGGTTCAGGTTCAGTTGGGATTTCACACATCGTGATTTCGAGATTCTTGATGTCAATATTCTTAGACATCTCCAACTCTCGATCCTTGAAATTCCGACAAGGAGTCAGATCAATGGTCCACATAATCCCCTGAGATGGACGATCCTCCTGCTTCCGGGATTTGTGAGCCCTCCGGCTGAGCTCGTGGTCCACGTGACCTCCCCCTATATGTCCGTAGCCAAACCTCCTCATCGGGGTTTCAGACTTTCCAATGTCGAAACATGTACGTCTTCAGGATTCATGATCCCTCGAATATCGGCGCACTCCTTACGCACTAGTTCTCCTGTCTAGGCTCCTGACCCATATGACCATTATCCCCATGACCGCAGTCTTACCACTCGTCGGGGTTTCAAGCTTTTCAATGCCGCAATGCATTGGCTCACAGGATTCCCGATATGTGAAACCCGGATGAGTCAACCCTCCTTTCGGGATTTCACCTTGGCTTTTCCCGAAGGTAAACCTCGTGCTTCTCCTGTCCGATATGATGGCTGACAAGATTTCTGAATGAGATCCAACGACTCTCGATCTTTTTCTTCCTTCTCCTCTGCGAACTCCTGTATCATGAGCTTTGCTGCACGCGTTCTCCTCGACGTTGTTCCTCTTGAGCTTTCACTTTCGAATCCCCAAGGGATTTTATCCTTCTTATCCTACCATCTTCACTGTTGTACTTTCCATCAATGACAAGCATATGATACATGTTAAACATTTGCCAACAATCTCCCCCTTTGGCATTGATGGCAACTAAGGCACACAAATTCTTTTCTCCCCCTTTGACATCAATGTCAAAGAAGAGACATGCTCCCCCTGAGCTATTGCAGTGAATTTAGGAGGCATTAGATAATCAAACAATACAAATCTCCCCCTAACAAGATGGACTCTTTTAGGTGTGAAACGAAATGACACCCAACTTCTGTCTGAGATATTCAAACGGTGTCTGGGCTAGGGGATTAGTAAAGATGTCTGCAATTTGTTCTGTAGTGGGAATGTAATGGACCTGAAAAATTTGATTGGTGACCTGCTCTCTCAGAAAATGATATTTTATGGGAATATGTTTTGTCTTGGAGTGGAGGATAGGATTTTTAGATACACTGATGGCACTTGTGTTATCACAATGAATTGGGATCGGTGCAGTATATTTTACCTCTAAGTATGCAAGTGTCTGAATCATCCATAATAACTATGTGCAACATGTAGCAGCAACAATGTACTCTGCCTCTGTGGTTGATAAAGAAATGGAACCTTTCTTTTTACTGAGCCAGGCTACTAAGGAGTTACCCAAGAATAATGCTCCTCCACTGGTGCTTTTTCTCTCATCAACACAATTTGCCCAATCTGCATCTGAATAAGCAGTCAACTAAAGACATTGATTTCTGGGATACCATAGACCATAAGTCATTTTTTCTTTTAAGTACCTGAATATCCTTTTGATAGCTTGCAAATGACTCTGTTTAGGTGCAGCCTGATATCTTCCTACCATTCCTACAACATGCATTATGTCTGGACGAGATGCTATGATGTACAACAGGCTTCCTATCATTGATCGATATGAGCTTTGATCAACATTAGGTGAATCATCATCCTTGCTTAATTTACATCCAGTTACCATAGGTGTACCCACAGGTTTAGAATCTTCCATTTGAAACCT
>ML790047.1:191268-210911 GCA_009831015.1 Picea engelmannii | reverse complement strand
AGAAGGAAGCACCAACTCCCTGAGTATTCCAGCACCAACTGGATGGAAGCACCAACTTCCTGAATATTCCAGCACCAACTGGATGGAAGCACCAACTTCCAGTTACACAGGCTCCTACCTGAATAACAAAGAACAATTGTTCTCCCTAGCACCACCCTGCCACCCTAGTTTCTCTGGCCACAACCAGATGGAAGCTACAACTTCCTGTGTTCAAGTTCCCACTTGAACCTCTGAGGACAACAGTCCTCCTGAGAACCTCCCAACCACCCTTAAATATCAAATAATGAATACACAAACAACTTATGCGTATAAATCACTTCTTACCATTCTTTTTTTGTACTGTAATTCTTCTCTTCCTCTTTCCACCCAGCAAGTCTCCTCTGCATCACATTGTTCTATCATTATGCTCTTCTTCTGCTTGCTCTATCTTTCTTCTCTGCTTCTGCTCTATCATTATGCTCTGATTATTGTTCTGCAATTCTTCTCCTCCTCCATAGGTCTTCTCTGCATCACGTTCTTTTGTCATTCTGTTCTTCTTCTCCTCTGCCTTTCATTTGCTCTGTTTCTGATATGAATTTCATTTCATCAATTAAACTTCATCCTCAACACCTTCTCCTTTATCCTTTCTTCCTATTTCATTCTTTTTCCATACAATACTTCCTACTCAATTCAGTCTCATTCATATTCTTTTATACAAGCTACCTTTACGATTCCACTTCCCCTTCCAATCGGTAATACGGGGACATCTGTCTTGGCAACTGAAATGCTAACTTATTTGTCATCATCGGTCCATTTTTATTAACTGATTCATAACTGAAGCGTTAATGTGTGAGGAAGAACAACAACCCTCCAATCACTACTTGATCCAATGGTTCAGATCAAATCGGGATTTCACTCATCGCGATTTCGACATCTGCGATGTAAAAAATCACAAGTCCTCCAGACTCGCGATTCTCCAATTCCCGATGGCTCCTTTCAGACACTAGCCCTTCTGAGCTTAGTTCCCGGTCAACGTGACCTTCACTCCGTGATCACAACATTATGTCTCTCGATCGGGAATTCGGCATTCTTCATGTTCACTGTTCTTTGCATTATGAAATCCCGATCCCCGAAACTCCGATGAGGAGAATCAATGGTCGAAATGCATTTTGGATTCAACGGTTATGATTGAATTGTGAAATCACACATCGCAATTTCAGGTTTCTCATTGTCAAGAGATTTTGACATTGCAAAGTGTCGATTCCCGATCCCTGATACTCCATGCAGAGATTCAACGGTCTAGATCACTTCTAGCTCGACGACTCAGATTACATCGCAAAATCGCATATCGCAATTTTGGAGTTTCTGTTGCAGTGTTTTCTTGACATATCAAAGTCCCAATCGTCGATGCCTCTGCTGATGTCACACGTGGTTTGACATGTGTTAGATCCTTCTACGTGTCACTCTGATTCGTGAATTGCATGTGCTTGAAGTGTTGGATCTGCCTGACACCTGTCATTCCCTGGTTGTGCCACGTGTCCCTGGGTGACATGGTCTACCATCGTGAGTTGGATCAATGGTCTAGATCTCATGTTGATCTGACGGTGCAGATTCAGTCGGGATTTCACATATCGCGAAATCGATATTTTTGATGCATTGTATTCTTTGCATATTGAAACCCCGATCCCCGAAACTTCTATGAAGCCTCGTGTCTACAAGTGGATGGTCCCGATCTCTGCTTGATTTAACGGCTGTGATCAAATCGCGATTTCGGGGTTTTCGTTGTCGAGTGAACTGGACATTTCGAAGTCCCAATCCCCGAATCTCCGATGACTTATCTCCCTCGCAACTTCTGCAAATCAGACGGTAGGCATCCTTTCGAGAAACTTCAATGGGATCCAACGGTCACTGGATCGCTGTCTTCCTTCTTCTCTGCAAACTCTTGCTGCGCGTGTTTTCTTCAATGTTGTTCCTTCTTAGCTTTTTACATCCGAATCCCCAAGGGGTTTTATCATTCATACCCTGCCATCTCCATTGTTGCCATCAATGACAACAACCATCAACACGCATTCATTGCTTGTTCAATATTTGCCAACAACATGTGCTTAAATCCTATATAAAGGTAGTGTAGGTGCATGAATATTTTCAAAGGAAAGATTGTATGTACTTGGAAAATCTTGGAAAACTTAGGTCTAAATCCCAAAACTCAAAATGCGACAAAGAGATCAAAATAAATCCAAAAAGGATGGAAATCGAAAAGCAAATCCAAGAATGACTCAGAACGATAGAAACAATTTCTAAAACAAAAAATAAATCACCAAAGACTCACAGGATATAGGAAGAACCTATAGTACCATAACCTAACTTCTAGTGATATGAGCAGAGGAAAAAAATCAAACCTAGAACATGTACGCAATTATCTTGTTGACATCTAGCATATGTACATGATTGTGGTCAAGAAAAATCACATATGTACATGACTGTACTCAAAGAAAAGAATGTAAACCTAGTGAAAACTTCTCAATATTGATAGAAAATGGTATGGAAGACTCAAGAAAGATCACAAAAATTAATAGAATGCTAAATAATGGTCAAAGACATAGAAAAATATTCCAAAGAAGTGCAAACCAACAAGTACCCCTAACAAACCAAAAAGGGAGAATCCCTAGTGGAGTCATAAATTCTGTTACAAAAAACTAAGTCCTATGGCTATGGGTTAGGGCCATGACAGAGAATTACCCTAAAAGACCACTCTCAGACTCAAACCAAGCATTTAATTAAAAGTAAATACTTTGTAATAACTAACTTTCAAAGGATACAAAATGAGCAAACCCAGATTCCAACATTTGATGTCAATCTCGCTCAAGAAATTTTGCTCCAAAAATATTTCACGATGATCCTATAAAGACTCCTACAAACAAAAATAGGTAGTTATCTACTAGCTAACTAGATATGATCATTTCAATTTGCATAATAGATTCAAAACAAGATATAGATAATCTCATTAAAAGAATGAATCAACAAATAGAACTAGACGAGAATGAGGGATCTTTTATTATGAGCAACATAGAAGTTGGTTGCAACCTATAACTACTACGACACGGTCCCGAAAATGGGCTCCAAATTCCTCCACCCAAGGCCATAGATGACAAGAAGAACCTCCAAAACTTTATGTTCAAATAGGTCTAAGGAAGGCAAAGGATTTCTTTCTAACAAGATAGGGAGAACACAACTTTTGAAAAAAAAGGGTTTTCAGATGGGAAGGACAATATCAGATGCAAGGGGAAAGGGGTACTTGCAGGAATATAATGAAAATTCAAGCATAAGGGTGCATTTTTTTGTTCTCTTTTTTCTCCACCCCAAGGCTCTAATTTATACTCCTTTTTGACAGTTGGAGTAATTATGGATGGACTATACAAGGTCAGGAACTTGAGGAACCTGTCAAATCCACCAAAAAAGTTAGGATTTATTATTGTTTTGAGCCAAATTAACATGTACTTGCATTGAAAACTAGCAAGGGGCATACATACACGAGTTTCTTTAAGGAGATTCGCGTACATCAAACAAAATGGGGTTTTTTAAAGTATTTTTTGGGAGTAAAAGGGGGATTTGGGTCCTACAAGCAGGGAAAGGGATGAAACTAATGCCAATGAGTCATCATAAGCATATATGGTGTCAAATTATGCTATAAAACTCTTGCAAATAATGCATCTATGTTTTTTTCTTCCATGTTTTTCCACCTCATCTCCTCCGACAACAAGGATGAGACCACATCATTGAAGATAAAGTAGTTTCATTACTGCCTATAACTACAACTAGATTATCCCATGAGTCTAGTAAAGAGAATAATAAAATGATACACTTATCTTCATCAAAAATATTAATATCTATTGGATTATTGAGAGGGGGATGAATCGGTAATGAGCAATTTATACCACTTATCAATCCTTTTAACCACAATGTATATTCCTTTGACTTATTCAACAATGTTCACCATCTCATCATTAATATGTCATTGCATCATATAACATTAACATCCATCAATGCATAATAAACAATAATAGAAACATTCACACAATGCACAATACACCAATATTTTACGTGGAAACCCAATGCGAGAGAAAACCACATAATGCTTTTCTTATATGTATTTAAGAGTTACATTCAGGGAAGAACCAACTTCCAATTCTCCATTTGCAACTGGAAGGAGGCTCCAACCCCCTATTTTCGGGCTACAAATTGAGGGAAGCTACAACTCCCCAATTCTTTGGCTACAACCAGAAGGAGGCTACAACCACCTAAGTTCTTCGTCTACAACTAGAAGGTGGCTACAACCACCTATCATTTCCCCATCCTACCTCCATGAAATATAATTAATATGATGAAACCACTATCACATTGTCACTGTGAGATATACTGTTATATATATGTACGCTCCCTATATATACTACAACCCACGTATGTACATGACCTTTCTATACTATAGCTTTCATACACCTTCTAATAGCTAGGATTCTCACTTTTCTGAAACTCAGAACCTTTGTCTCCTCTGTCACATCAACCTGCAACCTGTCCCAACCTGTACCTATCAACTTGTACCAATCAACATGTACTATCAACCATGTACATCAATCACTCAAATAACCTATATCATTACAAGTGCATCAACTATGCACATCGCAATACCTCATAAACATAACCAACACCAAGATGTTATTTTACTAATATACCAAGATATCTATGCCATATCGTCCATATAACATGTTTCAAACAATACTACTAGTAAGTGCCTCTAAACATGTACCATAAATGTACCAATCATGTGTCACCAACACTACTAGCAAGTGCCTCTAACAATGCACCACACATGTACCAATCATGTATCAACAACACTACTAGCAAGTGCCTCTAACAATGCACCACACATGTACCAATCATGTATCAACAACACTACTAGCAAGTTCCTCTAACAATGCACCACACATGTGACAATCATGTATCAACAACACTACTAGCAAGTTCCTCTAACAATGCACCACACATGTACCAATCATGTATCAACAAGTTAAACTATGACTGATCAAGATGCACCAACAACACCATACCATACACCTCATGTATGTGCCAACTAATCAATTATATGTCCCAACATGTATCTCAACCATATACCAAATACATATACCAATGTAACCAACAAAATTTCCTCTATCAATACATCACACAATACATGATCCAAATAACATAAACCCTTACATCAAAACATGTGCCAAAACCTCACTATTATGTAGCCTCAAGTTTGTACCAATCAAATATCAAGACCACTAACAAAATCCTCTCACAATGTACCATAAAATACACAAATAACACTCACACTTGTACCAACCATGTACTACAATATATCTACCTCAAACTAACCAACAAATTCACTAAGACATCATAACCAAAAACCCTAAGCCATGTACCAAGGAATACTAGATATGTCTCAACACTCAAAGATGTATCAATGATAAATATTGATTATACCAAAACTTTGTTTTTGTAGATATGACTTATACAGTAAGTCCCATGCATGTAATAATATCTCTAGGGAAAATCCTCAAACCCTCATAAACATTTCTCATGTATATAACAAAATCCAACTACTCATAGAAATAAGACATACCTTTTGAAGCCGTGGATAGATCTGATGTACTTGATCACTGTAGACCTTCCTAGGAGCTTGCTTTCAGAATCTAGAGACTTGGCATCTTCATCTTCTCAAGTGTTTGTGGATTTACCCTCATGTACGCACTCTATTATACTTCCATCCCACGTACGTACACACCCTATTATACTATTATCCCGTGTATGTACGCACCCCATTGTACTATTAGCCTGCATACATCTTAGAAACTAGGGTTTGTACTGTTAGCCTGAGCATATCTTAGAAACTAGGGTACTTTAGTATTTTTGATACTCTGAAACTTTCATTGTCAACGCTTATTTCTACCTCATACTTGCACAACTTCAGATGTATCAATGAGTAACTACAATAAACCTTACATAATAATATATATTCAATGTGCTCGAATAGGTGATAATAGCAGAGCCTTGCTCCATTGTTTATACTTCCATGTATCTTCCTCAAGGGGTTACCTTCTAACCAACTTAACCCAATTTCCTTCTTTTAGGGATAACCCATTTCTAACCACTTGTCCACTTATAACTACCTTATACACAAATAGTAAGTTCTCCACATCTAGTTACAACTAAGTTTATTATTTAAATAATTTCTCTTACAACCACTTTGACTTATCCATAAATAGTAAACTCACCACTTCTTGTTGCAACCACTTCATTACTTAAATAATTTCTCTTTGCAACCACTTTGACTACTTTATTTTTTAAATAATTTTTCTTTAATCACAACCTCTTGTTGTAATTAATTTATTTTTAATTAATTTCTTAATGAAACAACCATACCCATGATTAAATCCTAGTTACCATCAATTTCACTAGTAGACTTCTGCTAGGAGCTTCTAGAATAATTGACTTGTTTGACCTTCTAGGGGCTTCTACATAACTCATGAGGGTTCTCCAACTTTGCATGGACATAACTCTCCAACCGTGAGGATTTATGTGATGTTCCACATATCAACAGAAATGGCATGACATGTATTATCCATATATAATAGTATTACATGTATATTCACTAATACTCATATCTTTATACCTCAATCAAAATTAGGTCCCTTACCCATGCCTTTTTGCTACCTGAATTCACTACATGACTTCTCCAAGGGTTGACATCAATCTACAATATCACTCTCCAAGGTTTGGCATCAATGACAACCAATAGTCCATACCAACTATCCATCAACCTAAGCCAACTGTCTGACAATCTCCCCCTTTGGCATTGATGACAACACAAACATTGATGGAAACACTTATTCATGATAATAATTCATTCTCATACTCCTCATCAATGTTTCTATCTCTCCCCCTTTGACATCAATGGAAAAGGGTATCTCCCTTTGTGGCTTCTCTCCCTGACTGAACTCTCTTTGGGGTTTCTCCCCTTATCTGAATGCCTTTGATCTTTCTTTGTGTTTCTAAGCATATAATTGCTCTCTCTCCCTTCATATGAATAATATCCCCCCTTTGAAAAATGGTATCACTTTGATGTAACACTGAAGTCACATCGCTCATGCTTCCCTTGTGAAAATCACTCCCAATGGAATCACACCTCTGTGCTCTCTCTGTCTGACAAATTCTCTGAATGATCTTTCTACCTATCTTTCTGCTTATGTTTCTCTCCCTTGATTTCTCTGCAATATGTTGTGTAGATAAATATAATTCTTCATGTACCTTCTTCCTTTTGAAGGTATTGTCCATTGGTGCTTCCTTGTGTAATAAACTAACATATATGAAAAGATTCAAGAATAAGAATTCAAATATTCCTATGTAATTATCATCCATTATGATAATGTTCCTTTGTCTTTGAACCACTCTATGAATCCATGATCTCGTTCACTTTCATATATCTTTCCAAACCTACTAAGTGTTCTTATGAATCCATCTCTATCCATATTGTCCAAGACTCTACTACACAACTGTACATAATGTTGACCCATCTGTCACTATACCATCATGAAGTATTCACTACTACAACTGATCAATCTATCATATTGTACTTATACTAATTGACTGCTCTGAATCTGTCTACTCAAAATCTACAAGCTGCTCAAAGGATGGTTCTCTAGTCTATCTCAGCTACCGCATAGACTCCCCCTATCTAATATTCATATTACCTGGGAGTATCTAAGATGTATGGCTCAGAACAATTCCTTCTCTAATGGGGAGTCATCGTCATCTTCATCGATAGATTCATCATCTCTCTGAACTATGACTTCTTTCTTTCTGTCCATGGATTCATATTTCACTACAATACCTGAAAGTACAATCTCTTGAACCTATTCCTTATTTACCTGTTCTTCTTTTCTTTCATTTCTTTTCCAAACCTTTTTGTATCTGACATCTTCCTTTTTCTTTGTATATTTTTCTTCATCTCGTTTTATTGCCAATCTTGCGATCTCTGGGAACTGGTATTTGTTCACCTGTTCTTCATGTTTTCTTATCCATACTTTCTTATATCTGATATCAATGTTCTCTTTCATGGAAGTATCGATCATGCTTCTACAATAACGAGCTATGTGTCCATATTTATGACATTTTTAACATTCAATGTTACGTGGGGCCACATAAGCATTTCTTGCTTGAACATTTATTTTATAATTCCTGCAATTTGCAACCTTATGTCCAAATTTAGTACAATAAAAACAATGACCAAAAAATAAATTTACATACCTGGGAGTGAATGATGTTCTTTGTGGTGTAGCCCTTCTGAATTCCTACCTTGATTGATCATGATCATGATTAAATCTTCTTTGCGTCTTGAACATGGATGGTCTTCTTGGAGATGTATCTTTATTAGTTTTCTTAGATTTTGGTTGACCATGATTCCTTCCTTTGAGTACTTCTACATAACTCTCGCTTTTTTCTTCATTCTTCTTTTCTAGCAACCTAGAGTGCTTTTATTCATTCTCTATCGCTGATGTAGATGTTTTTGTCTCTTCAACGTTCTTGTTGAGATTGATGACTTTGACTCTTAGTCCAACAACTTATTTTTCAATCTTCTCAAACTCTTCTTCTTTATTCATTATCTAAGACTTCGTGACTTCTTCTATTCTCTTTGCTTCTTCAAGTTGGACTTTCAATGTAATTATTTCTTCTTCGAGTCTTCTCTCTTCTTGACCAAACTCTTCCTCAAGATAATTTAAGTCATCGGTTCTTTCCTTGAGATGATATGTCTTTATCTTTTCTATATTTTATGCTTCTTCCTTTTGTGCTAATATGTTGGCTTCTAAACATTGCTTTTGATATTCTAAAGTTTCTTCAATTCTTCTCGCCTCTTCTAGTTGAGATCTTAAATTCTCGATGACCTACTGAACTTCTTTGGAACCTTGAACACTTTCCTTTTGTTTCATCAATTCTTTATTGAGTCATTTGTTTTCTTCTCTTTATTTATTTAGATCATCTAAAACACTGATCAATTCCACTTCATAATTGTCTTCTATTTCAATTTTATTTTTTGTCTCATTACCTTCAAGGCATTCATTTCAATATGTCCACATTTTTCACAATTAAAGAAAAACAACATACTTATATTGATTACATACTATTCTTATTTTGAATCTGTCTAACATGATGACAATATTTCCTCTTGATCTGTACCTGCATCTTCTTTGAAATTCTATGACTCTGTGACGGGAGAAGAATATATATTATGTAACTTATTCCAAAGTTCTTTAGCTGATGAACATTTACCCACTTTGTCCTTTACTGAATCATACAGTCCTTCCAAAATGAAATCCATTGCAATTTTGTTTTTTCGTTTCGTTTCCTTCTTTGTTATAGTATTTTCCCTTTTTGAACTCTCATATCCTATAACAACTAATTGCCAAATATCATACCCCTGTTCCTCCAAAAACACTTTTGTCCTACTGCTCCATATCTCATAATTTAAACCATTCTGACCATTAAACAATGGTACTCCATTCTCAAAATAATCCATGATCTCCTTCCAGTGGTTAAACTATTTCCTGAAGGAATATGCTCTGATACCAATTGATAGATTGTTGAGAAGGGGGGTGAATCAATAATGAACAATTTATACCACTTATCAATCATTTTAACCACAATGTATAGTCATTTAACTTATTCAACAATGTTCATCAGTTCATCATTAATATGTTATTGCATCATATAACATTAAAATCCATCAGTGCATAATAAACAATAATAGACACATCCAATCAATGCACAGTACACCCATATTTTATGTGGAAACTCAATGCGGGTGAAAACCACATATTTATTTTCTTATATGTCTTTAAGAATTACATTCAAGGAAGCACCAACTTCCAATTCTCTAGCTGCAATTGGAAGGAGGATCCGACCCCCTATTTTCAGGAAGCAACCTGAGGGAAGATACAACTCCCAAATTATGTAGCTACAACTAGAAGGAGGCTACAACCCCCTATGTTCTCTGGCTACAATTGGAAGGTGTCTACAACCACATGTCCTTTCCTCATCCTGTCGCCATGAAATATAAGTAAGATGATGAAACCATTGTCACACTATCACTATGATATATAACATTTTAAACCTATACCAATCTGAGCCCACAACATGTAACCAACCTGTGCCACTGTCTTGTAACCAACCTGTACCTATGCTCAGCCTGTACTAATAAAACCCAATAGGTATGTGATCTGTTTTCTTTGAAACACATGCATGTACACACCGTATATATACTACAGCCCGCATATGTACATGGCCTTTCTATACTGAAGCCTACGTACACCTTCTTAGATCTAGGATTCTCACTTTTCTGAAACTCAGGTCCTTTTCTACCTATAACACATCAACCTACAAATTGTCCCAACCTGTACCTATCAACCTGCACCAATCAACGTGTACTATCAACCATGTATATCAATCACTCACACAACTTGTACCATTGCAAGTGCATCAACTATGCACATCACAATAACTCATAATCATCACCAAAACTAACATGTTACTTTACTAATATATCAAGATATCTATGCCACATCATCCATATACCGTGTGTCAAATAATACTACTAGTAAGTGCCTCTAAAAATGTACCAATCATGTGTCACAAACACTACTAGAAAGTGCCTCTAACAATGCACCACACATGTACCAATCATTCATCAACAATACTACTAGCAAGTGCCTCTAACAATGCACCACACATATGCCAATAATGTATTAATAACACTACTAGAAAGTGTGTTATAGCAAGATTTGCCTCACCCAATGCAATCTTGCACAGAAGGCCTTTTTTCATTTCCCCATTTAGACTTGTCATCCCTTTTTGCAAATCCTAGAGCTAAAAATACATTTTTTCCACATATACACACCTTGCCTACTATACAGCATGCGCATACGTAGGTTGTACCACTATAGCCTGTGTACATCAAGAAATGTGCCCAAAATTGAAAAATAGTGTCAGGTTTCCATGTGACAACACGAGATCAATGATCCTTGGCCTTCCATATACTGGAAACGTTCTGACTCGGCAATTCAGTTCCAATTGAAGGCTATAAATGGGTCAATTCCAAGCTATGGAAAGAAGGAGAAATAATTCAACTTTGAGAGAAAATTTACTCTGGAGGAGTTATTTGATTCACATTGAGTCTGCATCCCTTTATCCTTTAAGTCTGAACACATTGTTCATCCCCCAAGCTCTTCCCTTATTGAGTGAGAAATCCATTGTCTCTCTTACATGAGCTTGCCTTTGGTGGAGGATTGAAGTGTTGGAGGCCCAACTGGAAGGAACTTAGTTTCTCTATTCTGAACCGTGCCAACACGGAAGTCTATAACTTATTCACTTATGTTGATTATATCTTAATAGAAATACTCTTTTCTCTTCCAATTGATATCTTGCAAATATTCGAATTATTATTCCATGGGCGTATTTTCTATGAATGTTAATGGACTATGCTATTGAATGTGATAAAATAATATACTATCACCATATGCTTGCGTTGCTTGGTTGTTGAGGACTAGTTGTAGGTATATTGCTTAGGGTTAAGTGCTCAATGGTGGACTTCATCGAACGTCTGGATGAGGTAGGCCTTTTATCTTGTCTTGTTAGTACATTCAATAGCATAATCCATTAACATTCATAACAAATATGCCCATGGAATAATAATTCAAATATTTGTAAGATATCAATTGGATGAGAAAAGAGTATTTCTATTAAGATATAATCAACAAAAGTGAATAAGTTATAGACTTCTGTGTCAGCATGGCTCATAGCTGAGAAACTAAGTTCCTTCCAGTTGGGCCTCCACCAAAGGCAAGCTCATGTAAGAGAGACAATGGAGTTCTCACTCAATAATGGAAGAGCTTGGGGGCTGAAAAATGTGTTCAGACTTAAAGGATAAAGGGATACAGGCTCAATGTGAAGTGACTAATTCCTCCATAGTAACTTTGCTCTCAAAGTTGAATTCTTTCTCCTCCTTTCCATAGCTCAAAATTGGCCCATTTATAGCCTTCAAGTGGAACTAAAGGGCCGAGTCAGAATGTTTCCAGTATATGGAAGGCCAAGGATCATTGATCTCCTGTCGTGACATGGAAGCCCGACACTATTTTTCAATTTTGGGCACATTTCCCGATGTACTCAAGTTGTAGTGGTGAAACCTACATATACACATGTTGTATAGTAGGAAAGGTGCGTATATGTGGAAAAATTGTATTTTTAGCTCTGGGATTTGCAAAAAGGGATGACAAGTCTGCATAGGGAAATGGAAAAAGGACTTCTATGAAAGATTACATGGGGTGAGGCAAATCTTTCTATAACAATTACTTACATATTGGTTGAACTGGAGTTTCAGTTGCTACTGGACTTTAAATATTAAACCTATACTTGAATATTACCAAACGTTTCTAATGGATATTTAGCATAGTAGGTTAACAAAATTCTACTTGAAGTAACATTTTCCTATGGACTAATTACATATCCAAGTGTGAGGTCTATCTCTTGATTATAATTAACCTTCTACGTGGAAACCAAATCCCTTCCTCTACAAACGTAGAATAAAAGGTCATTAATGGATAGGTGTATTTAAGTTTTTATGAAGGTAATTTACCTTTAAATTATTTCAATTGAGTTTAATGCATATCGATAATAAATTAATTAATGATAAGGAGCGAAAGTAATATTTAAAGAATTACGTGAATGCTTTCATTAATTTTATATTGCTGATATGTTAAATTAAATTAATATTTTAATTTCATTAAGTGATGAATAGTGTCATTTGATAGTTAGAATGTATTTATAGCTTTTGCTCAAATGTTATGGATTATATCATAATTATTGACAAGGAATTGAAAATGGTATTAAGAATTTCATGAAGGTTTCCTTAAGGCTTTTATATTAATATATTATCCCTATATTATATTAGGGATACCTTACTAATTCATTTTATGATTTTTTTTATAATTAATAGATGGTAAGTAAAGGTTGGATACATGACTTGGAATTTATATTAATTAATAGTAGTAATATTATTGGTTGAGTAATTTACATCGTGCACCATTGGTCTGGACAAAGGTGAAATGGTCTTGTCTCATTTATACTCATTGTTGCATGAAAATGATAAGTATAGTAGAATATCTTGTTGCGCGATGAAATTTGTGGGGATGTATGATTGATTAAGAATTTATATTCTCTTGCACCATTGAAAATAATGTTGATTATTGTGGCACCATGAAAACAATGTAGAGGTATGGTTGATTTAGTTATTAGATTCTCTTGTGTCGTTAGAACAATGTTGATGTATGATTGATTATGGGAATTAGACACATCCTTGTTCCTCAAAACAATTGCTAGCCCTGAGACCTTAAGTGGGCAAAATCAATTAGATGAAACATGGGCTTGAGAATTTCTTATGTGTCCTGGAGGTCCTAACCATGTAGGGTAGGTTGGGCGGGTATTTCTTTAACTATTCAGTGACTTAGTTGATCAATTAATTATTTTTTCTTTAGTTGATCGTGTGGTGTTGAATAGGTTTTCTCTTTATGTTTATGAGTTGATTATGTGTCACTGTTTATTATGTTAATGTGTTGAATGTTCTGTTATTAAATTATATTATGTGTAGCTTGTGGTGTTATTAATTATGTCATGACGTTATAGTTTTCCATATTGCAATTTTTTCTTTTTACCTTTTATACTTCATTGTTGTTGTCATAATGGAAGGGTCGTTACATATGGTATCAGATTGAGGTTCAACCCTACGACTTGGGATCATTACGCCTTCCACTGTATTAAACACTTAGTTAATAACTTATTGCTAATTAAAATTGAAATTTGTCCATGCAAGTAATCATGGTTAGAGGATGTCGTGGAGGTAGATGACATGGTACTAGGGGCAAAGGCATGATGCCTCCAATAGCATCCATGCCAGAGGGGTCTAACCCCCAAGGAGAAGAACAAGTCATTGGACAAGAGCATATTTTTGTGGGGGATATGGTTGGGTTTATGAGGTCCTTTCAGAGGATGTCAGAGGCCTTGATTAACTGACTATATAGAGATGAGGCCAAGTCACCTGTACCCAATGAGGGTTCATATCGCACCCTAATTGGTACTAGTATCATTCATAGATAACTCGAGAAGGTTAAGTTTCTCGAGTTCATGGGTGCCACAGATGGCTCAACCACTGAGTCTTGGTTAGAGAACATGGAGATGTGCTTCGCACTTCATGACTATACCTCCAACATGAAGGTATACATGGTGGTCTTTTAGCTGAAGGGGAGCGCTCTTCTATGGTGGAAGACACTCCTACCTCAATTGAACATGGTCTTTGAAGACATGTACTTGGAATTGTTCGAGGAGCGATTCCGAGAGAGGTATTTATCAAAGGAATTCATTGAGCACCAACTCAATGAGTTCAACATATTATGACAGGGTGGTCGTATGGTGCCAGAGTATGAGGCCTGATTCATGGAGCTTCTTAGGTATGCTCCACATCTGAACATGGAGAAGCTAAAGGTCAACAATTATTTTTTTGGCCTTAACTTCAACATTTGTGAGAAGGTGAGGATGCTTGTGCCACATAAATTGCACGACATAGTCAAGAAGGCCCTCATAGCTGAGGAAGAGCTGACCAATGGGGGTCATTCCAAGACACTTGCAAGAATGACAGGACAAACGATGGAAGGTGCGCAGTAGCATCCGACATCAGCCATACACACATCAAGGTATCGAGATACTTCGAGAGGATCCACGTTCACGACACCACAAAGACTGAATTCTCCATAGAGGACTCCCTACAGAGGACCACATTATCAACAACAACGTCACCCAGAGAAAAAATAGTTTAGGCCTGTTCAACAAAATAGACCAGGATTTCAGTTTGGTAGGCTAGTAACTTCTACTTCAGGGACCAGGAGTATTGGACTGAAGACCAGATGTTGGACATGTGGAGAGCCACATTAACAATGAGGTTTTCCAGTTGAGAGGGCTAGAGAATCCGAGTCATACAAATATAATACAGTTGGATATTTGGGCAAGGCCCACCAGATTCATGCAGTGGTGAATAACCGCTAGGCTGGGAACTAGTCCACTGTGCTTGAGATGTTAGGTACCATCGCCGACCAAAATTTTAGTATTTTGATAGATCTCGGTGAAACATAGAGATTTATTTCTAGTGCAACGCTGAATTTAATTAAGGTAAAGGTAGTAAAAAAGGATGATTTTAGATACGTAGAAATGGCTTCGTGTGCCAAACAGAAGGTTGGGGGAAGAGCTACGGGTTTTCTCATTAACTTGGGATATTTTGTAATGACGTCCGACCTTTATTTAACGATATTATGATATTATGACATCGTGATCGGTAGGGACTGGTTGGAATTGAATGATGTGATACTCAAATGTAAGATGAAATGATTGAGTTTGATCGATGATGAGGGACAAAGAAGAGTGATTGTAGGAAGAAACCAGGGAGTGTCCCCGAGGTTCATTTCTTCCCTACAGCTATAGAAGAGCACGCACAAAGGATGTAATATATATGAAATCTTAGCGCTGAATGAAAAGGGCATGAAGAAAGGATTAGAAAACCTTCCAGTAGTACGGGAGTTTGTAGACGTGTTCCCAGAAGATTTACCAGGATTGCCTTCTGAAAGAGAGTTGGAGTTTAAAATCGACTTGAAACCTAGAATTGAACTGATAGCATGAATGCCTTATCGGATGTCGATACCTGAGTTACAGAAGTTGAAAATGAAACTGAAGGAGTTGTTGGACCTAGGACTTATACTTCAAAGTGTGTCACCTTGGGGTGCACCTGTTATTTTCACAAGAAATAAGGATGGGTCGTGAAGACTCTGTATTGACTACCGTCAATTGAAAAAGGAAACGATCAAGAACTAGTATCCATTGCCAAGAATAGATGATTTATTTGATCAAATAAAAGGCATGATGGTGTTTTCAAAGATTGACTTGGTATCAGGTTATCACCAGTTACGAATTAAAGAGGAAGATATTCCTAATACTTCATTCAAGACGAGGTTCAGACACTACAAGTTTACCATTTTACCATTTGGACTAACAAACGCCCTGGTGTTATTCATGATCTTGATGAATGGGGTGTTATGTGAATACTTGGAAAATTTTGTTCAAGTATTCATTGATGACATATTGATATATTCTCAGACAAAAAAAGAACATGATGAACATTTTCTCTTGGTACTATAGTGTTTAGGAGAAAACAAATTATATGGGAAACTATTGAAATGCTCTTTTTATCAATCGAGGATTCATTACTTAGGGAATGTTATCTTCGACGAAGGCATCGTTGTGGATCCAATGAAGGTAGAGGATATTATGGAATGTCCTGCTTCAAGGAACGTACCAGAAGTATGTAGCTTTATAGGTTTAGCGGGATATTACTGATGGTTCGTTGAATCTTTTTCGAAGATAGCAAATCCGATCATGGAATTGCATAAGAAAAAAAATAAATTTGTATGGATCAAGAAATGCATGGAAGCATTTCAAAGGCTCAAGGAGATGTTGACGACAACACTGATACTAAAAGTATCCGATATGGACAAGGAATTCTTGGTATGCACAGACGCATCCTACGAAGGATTGGGCAGAGTCTTGATGCAAGATGGTTGAGTGGTCGCTTATATCTCAAGGAAATTAGGAAAGAATGAGGAGAACTACGCCACGCATGATTTTTAGTTATTGGCCATTATGTATACCTTGATAGTGTGGAGACACTATTTGATTGGATGAAAATGTGAACTAAAGACAAATCATTACAGATTGTAGCACATATTTACGTAGAGTGACATGAACGCATGACACTGGAGTTGGTTGGAATTTCTTAGCAAATAAGACTTCAATATTTATTACATTAAAGGTATGGTGAATAGAGTGGTGGATGCTTTGAGTTTGATACCATGCATATTTTTTGGTGATACCTCTTTGGACGAATCTTCGAGAAAATATTCTAACTATACAGTTCGACAATGACTGGCATAAAGAGGTTAAGGAAAATATCGGACAAGACACCATGATGGTACCAAAGTTTCAAGGTTATACATTTGACGATGACGGATTGTTGAGATTTAACAGAAGAATTTACTTACCTCCTAATGATGAATTGAGAAATTTGATATTAAACGACTCTCATAGAGCAGTATACATGGCTCATTTGGGACTCACAAAGAGTGCACATTTTATTCCTATGTGCATGACGTATCAGGCACCATACATAGCTAGATTTTTTATCAGCGAGATTGTGAGATTACATGGAATGCCTAAAAGGATCATATACGATAGAGGATTTATGTTTACAGGATGATTTTGGACCAGTTTCCAAGAGGCCTTGGGGACACAACTGAACTTTAGTACAACATATCACCCTGAGACAGACGGGCAGATAGAAAGAACGAACCAAATTTTGGAAGATATTTTGTGTATGTACGTAATGGACCAACAAGAGCATTGGGAAGAGTTATTTCCACTGGTAGAGTTTCCATACAACAACAACTATCAAAGTACCATTAAGATGGAACCCTTCGAGTTTCTTTACGGGTGACCATGTTAGACGCCATTGAGATGGGATCGACTGAAGGATAGGGTCTTGGTAGGAGCAGAAGTGATCCAAGAAATGGAAAAACAAATGCAATCGATAAAACAAAGGATTAAAGAAGTGCAATATTGACAAAAAAATTATGTTGATGTGCATCGTGTTGACAACATTTATGAAGTTGGCGACCAAGTTTTTCTGCAGGTGAAACCGCACAAGAGTTCGATCAAGTTTGGAAAGGGTGATAAAATATCTCTTAGGTTTGTGGGGCCTTTCAAAGTTGTAGAAAATAAAGGACACATGGCCTATTGACTAGCCTTGCCTGATTCTTTGAGGCGTATGCACGATGCTTTTCATTTATCTATTTTGCGACATTATGTTAGTGATCCTACACATGTGATTGACTTGAGTTATTTGTAGGTGTCGGACGAGGGTGCACTCACGACAGAGCCAATACAAATTTTGTACCATCGCATTCGACAACTACGATGTCGAACAAGAGATTAGGTCAAGGTCCAGTGGGACAATTATAGTCCACACTCGACTACCTAGGAGGACGCATATGATGTGCACCAACAATTTCCATATTTATTTTATAGTTTAGACATACAGATCTTGTCAGATGCTTTACTTACTGCATTTTATATACTGTACAACTTCGATATGAAGTTTAAAACAAGAGGGGTGTATGTAACATCCATCTCTTGCGAGCACATGTTATTTACTAATTATTTGAGGACACTTGCATGCAAGTGATCCAGTTATAGTACATGATTGTATATTTCACTTGTGGATATTTATGATGATGTTGATGATTATGATTTGATGTTATTTATATATGCGTATTGACAAATGCTATTGACGGGTTTTCCCTGAGTGTGCAGGACACTTGACAAATTGTGGATGTTGATGGCATCAATGGACCTCCTTGGAATCCAGATTGAGTTAGGGAGTCTATTGTATTGGTTTGAGTATTTCATTTATGTATATGTGAAATATGATTGATTATATTATTATGTTGTATATGGATCATTGACAATGTTTCATTGATGGATACAAGATGACGATTGATTGCTAATCTGACTCACATCAGGAGTAAAGGGGTCATGCACATAGACCAGATATTGAGGGAGAGGTGTGGCAGAGTCCCTATCACACCCTACTAGCACTCCCATTGTGGCTTGAATTGTAGGTTAACGATTACCTAGTTCGAGAGATCCACGATGTCGTGAGGGAAGATTGAGACACTCTCTCACGAATATTTCTAAGGGGCTTACAATAAGGCATGGTCCTTATTCCTTAGAAGCCCTTAGTCTCTCACAAGGTCGCCTGAATGGAGTGCTGACTCGAGGGGTTGAAAACTACCAAAACCAGTCAAAGGTGAGTGGCACCCTTAGAGCAAGGAGTGCATCTTGAAGGGCACGTCGCGTAAACAAAATAAAAATGAGTCAATGAATCTAGGTGTCCTAGAAAACCCTGAGCGAATAATTAACCTTGTAAAATCTTGAGCACTGCTGGATCAATTAATTAATTAATTAATTAAGGATTGAAATTATTAATTATAAATCCCTTTAAGAGTCTAAGCCTTTACAAATAAAATTAATTAATCCTAAGTATAAGTTTTGTAAAGAGGTTAAACTAAAATTAATAACTAAAGGAAAAGGGAAATGAGGTAAATAATTTCAAGAATGAAGTAAATTGAAATAATCCTAATGTTATGATTTCAGGCACATAGGTGTAAAAAATTATTAAAAGGGAGTTTTAAAATAAGAAATAAATATATAGGAGAGAATGTGTATGCATAGAAAGGAATCTAGAGTCTAGTTAACACTAGTCTAACTAAAGAAGAATCCTATTTTAACTCAACTCAGACTTAGTAAGGTGTCAATAATTAATTGGAAATAAAGGGAATAAAGAGACATCTAGGAGTGATTCAAGGAGCGATTTTAGGAAGGGTGAGGGAAATTAAATTTTATTAAAATAAAATGTGGATTTA
>ML790047.1:162493-185537 GCA_009831015.1 Picea engelmannii | reverse complement strand
CAACTGTCTGACAATCTCCCCCTTTGGCATTGATGACAACACAAACATTGATGGAAACACTTATTCATGATAATAATTCATTCTCATACTCCTCATCAATGTTTCTATCTCTCCCCCTTTGACATCAATGGAAAAGGGTATCTCCCTTTGTGGCTTCTCTCCCTGACTGAACTCTCTTTGGGGTTTCTCCCCTTATCTGAATGCCTTTGATCTTTCTTTGTGTTTCTAAGCATATAATTGCTCTCTCTCCCTTCATATGAATAATATCCCCCCTTTGAAAAATGGTATCACTTTGATGTAACACTGAAGTCACATCGCTCATGCTTCCCTTGTGAAAATCACTCCCAATGGAATCACACCTCTGTGCTCTCTCTGTCTGACAAATTCTCTGAATGATCTTTCTACCTATCTTTCTGCTTATGTTTCTCTCCCTTGATTTCTCTGCAATATGTTGTGTAGATAAATATAATTCTTCATGTACCTTCTTCCTTTTGAAGGTATTGTCCATTGGTGCTTCCTTGTGTAATAAACTAACATATATGAAAAGATTCAAGAATAAGAATTCAAATATTCCTATGTAATTATCATCCATTATGATAATGTTCCTTTGTCTTTGAACCACTCTATGAATCCATGATCTCGTTCACTTTCATATATCTTTCCAAACCTACTAAGTGTTCTTATGAATCCATCTCTATCCATATTGTCCAAGACTCTACTACACAACTGTACATAATGTTGACCCATCTGTCACTATACCATCATGAAGTATTCACTACTACAACTGATCAATCTATCATATTGTACTTATACTAATTGACTGCTCTGAATCTGTCTACTCAAAATCTACAAGCTGCTCAAAGGATGGTTCTCTAGTCTATCTCAGCTACCGCATAGACTCCCCCTATCTAATATTCATATTACCTGGGAGTATCTAAGATGTATGGCTCAGAACAATTCCTTCTCTAATGGGGAGTCATCGTCATCTTCATCGATAGATTCATCATCTCTCTGAACTATGACTTCTTTCTTTCTGTCCATGGATTCATATTTCACTACAATACCTGAAAGTACAATCTCTTGAACCTATTCCTTATTTACCTGTTCTTCTTTTCTTTCATTTCTTTTCCAAACCTTTTTGTATCTGACATCTTCCTTTTTCTTTGTATATTTTTCTTCATCTCGTTTTATTGCCAATCTTGCGATCTCTGGGAACTGGTATTTGTTCACCTGTTCTTCATGTTTTCTTATCCATACTTTCTTATATCTGATATCAATGTTCTCTTTCATGGAAGTATCGATCATGCTTCTACAATAACGAGCTATGTGTCCATATTTATGACATTTTTAACATTCAATGTTACGTGGGGCCACATAAGCATTTCTTGCTTGAACATTTATTTTATAATTCCTGCAATTTGCAACCTTATGTCCAAATTTAGTACAATAAAAACAATGACCAAAAAATAAATTTACATACCTGGGAGTGAATGATGTTCTTTGTGGTGTAGCCCTTCTGAATTCCTACCTTGATTGATCATGATCATGATTAAATCTTCTTTGCGTCTTGAACATGGATGGTCTTCTTGGAGATGTATCTTTATTAGTTTTCTTAGATTTTGGTTGACCATGATTCCTTCCTTTGAGTACTTCTACATAACTCTCGCTTTTTTCTTCATTCTTCTTTTCTAGCAACCTAGAGTGCTTTTATTCATTCTCTATCGCTGATGTAGATGTTTTTGTCTCTTCAACGTTCTTGTTGAGATTGATGACTTTGACTCTTAGTCCAACAACTTATTTTTCAATCTTCTCAAACTCTTCTTCTTTATTCATTATCTAAGACTTCGTGACTTCTTCTATTCTCTTTGCTTCTTCAAGTTGGACTTTCAATGTAATTATTTCTTCTTCGAGTCTTCTCTCTTCTTGACCAAACTCTTCCTCAAGATAATTTAAGTCATCGGTTCTTTCCTTGAGATGATATGTCTTTATCTTTTCTATATTTTATGCTTCTTCCTTTTGTGCTAATATGTTGGCTTCTAAACATTGCTTTTGATATTCTAAAGTTTCTTCAATTCTTCTCGCCTCTTCTAGTTGAGATCTTAAATTCTCGATGACCTACTGAACTTCTTTGGAACCTTGAACACTTTCCTTTTGTTTCATCAATTCTTTATTGAGTCATTTGTTTTCTTCTCTTTATTTATTTAGATCATCTAAAACACTGATCAATTCCACTTCATAATTGTCTTCTATTTCAATTTTATTTTTTGTCTCATTACCTTCAAGGCATTCATTTCAATATGTCCACATTTTTCACAATTAAAGAAAAACAACATACTTATATTGATTACATACTATTCTTATTTTGAATCTGTCTAACATGATGACAATATTTCCTCTTGATCTGTACCTGCATCTTCTTTGAAATTCTATGACTCTGTGACGGGAGAAGAATATATATTATGTAACTTATTCCAAAGTTCTTTAGCTGATGAACATTTACCCACTTTGTCCTTTACTGAATCATACAGTCCTTCCAAAATGAAATCCATTGCAATTTTGTTTTTTCGTTTCGTTTCCTTCTTTGTTATAGTATTTTCCCTTTTTGAACTCTCATATCCTATAACAACTAATTGCCAAATATCATACCCCTGTTCCTCCAAAAACACTTTTGTCCTACTGCTCCATATCTCATAATTTAAACCATTCTGACCATTAAACAATGGTACTCCATTCTCAAAATAATCCATGATCTCCTTCCAGTGGTTAAACTATTTCCTGAAGGAATATGCTCTGATACCAATTGATAGATTGTTGAGAAGGGGGGTGAATCAATAATGAACAATTTATACCACTTATCAATCATTTTAACCACAATGTATAGTCATTTAACTTATTCAACAATGTTCATCAGTTCATCATTAATATGTTATTGCATCATATAACATTAAAATCCATCAGTGCATAATAAACAATAATAGACACATCCAATCAATGCACAGTACACCCATATTTTATGTGGAAACTCAATGCGGGTGAAAACCACATATTTATTTTCTTATATGTCTTTAAGAATTACATTCAAGGAAGCACCAACTTCCAATTCTCTAGCTGCAATTGGAAGGAGGATCCGACCCCCTATTTTCAGGAAGCAACCTGAGGGAAGATACAACTCCCAAATTATGTAGCTACAACTAGAAGGAGGCTACAACCCCCTATGTTCTCTGGCTACAATTGGAAGGTGTCTACAACCACATGTCCTTTCCTCATCCTGTCGCCATGAAATATAAGTAAGATGATGAAACCATTGTCACACTATCACTATGATATATAACATTTTAAACCTATACCAATCTGAGCCCACAACATGTAACCAACCTGTGCCACTGTCTTGTAACCAACCTGTACCTATGCTCAGCCTGTACTAATAAAACCCAATAGGTATGTGATCTGTTTTCTTTGAAACACATGCATGTACACACCGTATATATACTACAGCCCGCATATGTACATGGCCTTTCTATACTGAAGCCTACGTACACCTTCTTAGATCTAGGATTCTCACTTTTCTGAAACTCAGGTCCTTTTCTACCTATAACACATCAACCTACAAATTGTCCCAACCTGTACCTATCAACCTGCACCAATCAACGTGTACTATCAACCATGTATATCAATCACTCACACAACTTGTACCATTGCAAGTGCATCAACTATGCACATCACAATAACTCATAATCATCACCAAAACTAACATGTTACTTTACTAATATATCAAGATATCTATGCCACATCATCCATATACCGTGTGTCAAATAATACTACTAGTAAGTGCCTCTAAAAATGTACCAATCATGTGTCACAAACACTACTAGAAAGTGCCTCTAACAATGCACCACACATGTACCAATCATTCATCAACAATACTACTAGCAAGTGCCTCTAACAATGCACCACACATATGCCAATAATGTATTAATAACACTACTAGAAAGTGTGTTATAGCAAGATTTGCCTCACCCAATGCAATCTTGCACAGAAGGCCTTTTTTCATTTCCCCATTTAGACTTGTCATCCCTTTTTGCAAATCCTAGAGCTAAAAATACATTTTTTCCACATATACACACCTTGCCTACTATACAGCATGCGCATACGTAGGTTGTACCACTATAGCCTGTGTACATCAAGAAATGTGCCCAAAATTGAAAAATAGTGTCAGGTTTCCATGTGACAACACGAGATCAATGATCCTTGGCCTTCCATATACTGGAAACGTTCTGACTCGGCAATTCAGTTCCAATTGAAGGCTATAAATGGGTCAATTCCAAGCTATGGAAAGAAGGAGAAATAATTCAACTTTGAGAGAAAATTTACTCTGGAGGAGTTATTTGATTCACATTGAGTCTGCATCCCTTTATCCTTTAAGTCTGAACACATTGTTCATCCCCCAAGCTCTTCCCTTATTGAGTGAGAAATCCATTGTCTCTCTTACATGAGCTTGCCTTTGGTGGAGGATTGAAGTGTTGGAGGCCCAACTGGAAGGAACTTAGTTTCTCTATTCTGAACCGTGCCAACACGGAAGTCTATAACTTATTCACTTATGTTGATTATATCTTAATAGAAATACTCTTTTCTCTTCCAATTGATATCTTGCAAATATTCGAATTATTATTCCATGGGCGTATTTTCTATGAATGTTAATGGACTATGCTATTGAATGTGATAAAATAATATACTATCACCATATGCTTGCGTTGCTTGGTTGTTGAGGACTAGTTGTAGGTATATTGCTTAGGGTTAAGTGCTCAATGGTGGACTTCATCGAACGTCTGGATGAGGTAGGCCTTTTATCTTGTCTTGTTAGTACATTCAATAGCATAATCCATTAACATTCATAACAAATATGCCCATGGAATAATAATTCAAATATTTGTAAGATATCAATTGGATGAGAAAAGAGTATTTCTATTAAGATATAATCAACAAAAGTGAATAAGTTATAGACTTCTGTGTCAGCATGGCTCATAGCTGAGAAACTAAGTTCCTTCCAGTTGGGCCTCCACCAAAGGCAAGCTCATGTAAGAGAGACAATGGAGTTCTCACTCAATAATGGAAGAGCTTGGGGGCTGAAAAATGTGTTCAGACTTAAAGGATAAAGGGATACAGGCTCAATGTGAAGTGACTAATTCCTCCATAGTAACTTTGCTCTCAAAGTTGAATTCTTTCTCCTCCTTTCCATAGCTCAAAATTGGCCCATTTATAGCCTTCAAGTGGAACTAAAGGGCCGAGTCAGAATGTTTCCAGTATATGGAAGGCCAAGGATCATTGATCTCCTGTCGTGACATGGAAGCCCGACACTATTTTTCAATTTTGGGCACATTTCCCGATGTACTCAAGTTGTAGTGGTGAAACCTACATATACACATGTTGTATAGTAGGAAAGGTGCGTATATGTGGAAAAATTGTATTTTTAGCTCTGGGATTTGCAAAAAGGGATGACAAGTCTGCATAGGGAAATGGAAAAAGGACTTCTATGAAAGATTACATGGGGTGAGGCAAATCTTTCTATAACAATTACTTACATATTGGTTGAACTGGAGTTTCAGTTGCTACTGGACTTTAAATATTAAACCTATACTTGAATATTACCAAACGTTTCTAATGGATATTTAGCATAGTAGGTTAACAAAATTCTACTTGAAGTAACATTTTCCTATGGACTAATTACATATCCAAGTGTGAGGTCTATCTCTTGATTATAATTAACCTTCTACGTGGAAACCAAATCCCTTCCTCTACAAACGTAGAATAAAAGGTCATTAATGGATAGGTGTATTTAAGTTTTTATGAAGGTAATTTACCTTTAAATTATTTCAATTGAGTTTAATGCATATCGATAATAAATTAATTAATGATAAGGAGCGAAAGTAATATTTAAAGAATTACGTGAATGCTTTCATTAATTTTATATTGCTGATATGTTAAATTAAATTAATATTTTAATTTCATTAAGTGATGAATAGTGTCATTTGATAGTTAGAATGTATTTATAGCTTTTGCTCAAATGTTATGGATTATATCATAATTATTGACAAGGAATTGAAAATGGTATTAAGAATTTCATGAAGGTTTCCTTAAGGCTTTTATATTAATATATTATCCCTATATTATATTAGGGATACCTTACTAATTCATTTTATGATTTTTTTTATAATTAATAGATGGTAAGTAAAGGTTGGATACATGACTTGGAATTTATATTAATTAATAGTAGTAATATTATTGGTTGAGTAATTTACATCGTGCACCATTGGTCTGGACAAAGGTGAAATGGTCTTGTCTCATTTATACTCATTGTTGCATGAAAATGATAAGTATAGTAGAATATCTTGTTGCGCGATGAAATTTGTGGGGATGTATGATTGATTAAGAATTTATATTCTCTTGCACCATTGAAAATAATGTTGATTATTGTGGCACCATGAAAACAATGTAGAGGTATGGTTGATTTAGTTATTAGATTCTCTTGTGTCGTTAGAACAATGTTGATGTATGATTGATTATGGGAATTAGACACATCCTTGTTCCTCAAAACAATTGCTAGCCCTGAGACCTTAAGTGGGCAAAATCAATTAGATGAAACATGGGCTTGAGAATTTCTTATGTGTCCTGGAGGTCCTAACCATGTAGGGTAGGTTGGGCGGGTATTTCTTTAACTATTCAGTGACTTAGTTGATCAATTAATTATTTTTTCTTTAGTTGATCGTGTGGTGTTGAATAGGTTTTCTCTTTATGTTTATGAGTTGATTATGTGTCACTGTTTATTATGTTAATGTGTTGAATGTTCTGTTATTAAATTATATTATGTGTAGCTTGTGGTGTTATTAATTATGTCATGACGTTATAGTTTTCCATATTGCAATTTTTTCTTTTTACCTTTTATACTTCATTGTTGTTGTCATAATGGAAGGGTCGTTACATATGGTATCAGATTGAGGTTCAACCCTACGACTTGGGATCATTACGCCTTCCACTGTATTAAACACTTAGTTAATAACTTATTGCTAATTAAAATTGAAATTTGTCCATGCAAGTAATCATGGTTAGAGGATGTCGTGGAGGTAGATGACATGGTACTAGGGGCAAAGGCATGATGCCTCCAATAGCATCCATGCCAGAGGGGTCTAACCCCCAAGGAGAAGAACAAGTCATTGGACAAGAGCATATTTTTGTGGGGGATATGGTTGGGTTTATGAGGTCCTTTCAGAGGATGTCAGAGGCCTTGATTAACTGACTATATAGAGATGAGGCCAAGTCACCTGTACCCAATGAGGGTTCATATCGCACCCTAATTGGTACTAGTATCATTCATAGATAACTCGAGAAGGTTAAGTTTCTCGAGTTCATGGGTGCCACAGATGGCTCAACCACTGAGTCTTGGTTAGAGAACATGGAGATGTGCTTCGCACTTCATGACTATACCTCCAACATGAAGGTATACATGGTGGTCTTTTAGCTGAAGGGGAGCGCTCTTCTATGGTGGAAGACACTCCTACCTCAATTGAACATGGTCTTTGAAGACATGTACTTGGAATTGTTCGAGGAGCGATTCCGAGAGAGGTATTTATCAAAGGAATTCATTGAGCACCAACTCAATGAGTTCAACATATTATGACAGGGTGGTCGTATGGTGCCAGAGTATGAGGCCTGATTCATGGAGCTTCTTAGGTATGCTCCACATCTGAACATGGAGAAGCTAAAGGTCAACAATTATTTTTTTGGCCTTAACTTCAACATTTGTGAGAAGGTGAGGATGCTTGTGCCACATAAATTGCACGACATAGTCAAGAAGGCCCTCATAGCTGAGGAAGAGCTGACCAATGGGGGTCATTCCAAGACACTTGCAAGAATGACAGGACAAACGATGGAAGGTGCGCAGTAGCATCCGACATCAGCCATACACACATCAAGGTATCGAGATACTTCGAGAGGATCCACGTTCACGACACCACAAAGACTGAATTCTCCATAGAGGACTCCCTACAGAGGACCACATTATCAACAACAACGTCACCCAGAGAAAAAATAGTTTAGGCCTGTTCAACAAAATAGACCAGGATTTCAGTTTGGTAGGCTAGTAACTTCTACTTCAGGGACCAGGAGTATTGGACTGAAGACCAGATGTTGGACATGTGGAGAGCCACATTAACAATGAGGTTTTCCAGTTGAGAGGGCTAGAGAATCCGAGTCATACAAATATAATACAGTTGGATATTTGGGCAAGGCCCACCAGATTCATGCAGTGGTGAATAACCGCTAGGCTGGGAACTAGTCCACTGTGCTTGAGATGTTAGGTACCATCGCCGACCAAAATTTTAGTATTTTGATAGATCTCGGTGAAACATAGAGATTTATTTCTAGTGCAACGCTGAATTTAATTAAGGTAAAGGTAGTAAAAAAGGATGATTTTAGATACGTAGAAATGGCTTCGTGTGCCAAACAGAAGGTTGGGGGAAGAGCTACGGGTTTTCTCATTAACTTGGGATATTTTGTAATGACGTCCGACCTTTATTTAACGATATTATGATATTATGACATCGTGATCGGTAGGGACTGGTTGGAATTGAATGATGTGATACTCAAATGTAAGATGAAATGATTGAGTTTGATCGATGATGAGGGACAAAGAAGAGTGATTGTAGGAAGAAACCAGGGAGTGTCCCCGAGGTTCATTTCTTCCCTACAGCTATAGAAGAGCACGCACAAAGGATGTAATATATATGAAATCTTAGCGCTGAATGAAAAGGGCATGAAGAAAGGATTAGAAAACCTTCCAGTAGTACGGGAGTTTGTAGACGTGTTCCCAGAAGATTTACCAGGATTGCCTTCTGAAAGAGAGTTGGAGTTTAAAATCGACTTGAAACCTAGAATTGAACTGATAGCATGAATGCCTTATCGGATGTCGATACCTGAGTTACAGAAGTTGAAAATGAAACTGAAGGAGTTGTTGGACCTAGGACTTATACTTCAAAGTGTGTCACCTTGGGGTGCACCTGTTATTTTCACAAGAAATAAGGATGGGTCGTGAAGACTCTGTATTGACTACCGTCAATTGAAAAAGGAAACGATCAAGAACTAGTATCCATTGCCAAGAATAGATGATTTATTTGATCAAATAAAAGGCATGATGGTGTTTTCAAAGATTGACTTGGTATCAGGTTATCACCAGTTACGAATTAAAGAGGAAGATATTCCTAATACTTCATTCAAGACGAGGTTCAGACACTACAAGTTTACCATTTTACCATTTGGACTAACAAACGCCCTGGTGTTATTCATGATCTTGATGAATGGGGTGTTATGTGAATACTTGGAAAATTTTGTTCAAGTATTCATTGATGACATATTGATATATTCTCAGACAAAAAAAGAACATGATGAACATTTTCTCTTGGTACTATAGTGTTTAGGAGAAAACAAATTATATGGGAAACTATTGAAATGCTCTTTTTATCAATCGAGGATTCATTACTTAGGGAATGTTATCTTCGACGAAGGCATCGTTGTGGATCCAATGAAGGTAGAGGATATTATGGAATGTCCTGCTTCAAGGAACGTACCAGAAGTATGTAGCTTTATAGGTTTAGCGGGATATTACTGATGGTTCGTTGAATCTTTTTCGAAGATAGCAAATCCGATCATGGAATTGCATAAGAAAAAAAATAAATTTGTATGGATCAAGAAATGCATGGAAGCATTTCAAAGGCTCAAGGAGATGTTGACGACAACACTGATACTAAAAGTATCCGATATGGACAAGGAATTCTTGGTATGCACAGACGCATCCTACGAAGGATTGGGCAGAGTCTTGATGCAAGATGGTTGAGTGGTCGCTTATATCTCAAGGAAATTAGGAAAGAATGAGGAGAACTACGCCACGCATGATTTTTAGTTATTGGCCATTATGTATACCTTGATAGTGTGGAGACACTATTTGATTGGATGAAAATGTGAACTAAAGACAAATCATTACAGATTGTAGCACATATTTACGTAGAGTGACATGAACGCATGACACTGGAGTTGGTTGGAATTTCTTAGCAAATAAGACTTCAATATTTATTACATTAAAGGTATGGTGAATAGAGTGGTGGATGCTTTGAGTTTGATACCATGCATATTTTTTGGTGATACCTCTTTGGACGAATCTTCGAGAAAATATTCTAACTATACAGTTCGACAATGACTGGCATAAAGAGGTTAAGGAAAATATCGGACAAGACACCATGATGGTACCAAAGTTTCAAGGTTATACATTTGACGATGACGGATTGTTGAGATTTAACAGAAGAATTTACTTACCTCCTAATGATGAATTGAGAAATTTGATATTAAACGACTCTCATAGAGCAGTATACATGGCTCATTTGGGACTCACAAAGAGTGCACATTTTATTCCTATGTGCATGACGTATCAGGCACCATACATAGCTAGATTTTTTATCAGCGAGATTGTGAGATTACATGGAATGCCTAAAAGGATCATATACGATAGAGGATTTATGTTTACAGGATGATTTTGGACCAGTTTCCAAGAGGCCTTGGGGACACAACTGAACTTTAGTACAACATATCACCCTGAGACAGACGGGCAGATAGAAAGAACGAACCAAATTTTGGAAGATATTTTGTGTATGTACGTAATGGACCAACAAGAGCATTGGGAAGAGTTATTTCCACTGGTAGAGTTTCCATACAACAACAACTATCAAAGTACCATTAAGATGGAACCCTTCGAGTTTCTTTACGGGTGACCATGTTAGACGCCATTGAGATGGGATCGACTGAAGGATAGGGTCTTGGTAGGAGCAGAAGTGATCCAAGAAATGGAAAAACAAATGCAATCGATAAAACAAAGGATTAAAGAAGTGCAATATTGACAAAAAAATTATGTTGATGTGCATCGTGTTGACAACATTTATGAAGTTGGCGACCAAGTTTTTCTGCAGGTGAAACCGCACAAGAGTTCGATCAAGTTTGGAAAGGGTGATAAAATATCTCTTAGGTTTGTGGGGCCTTTCAAAGTTGTAGAAAATAAAGGACACATGGCCTATTGACTAGCCTTGCCTGATTCTTTGAGGCGTATGCACGATGCTTTTCATTTATCTATTTTGCGACATTATGTTAGTGATCCTACACATGTGATTGACTTGAGTTATTTGTAGGTGTCGGACGAGGGTGCACTCACGACAGAGCCAATACAAATTTTGTACCATCGCATTCGACAACTACGATGTCGAACAAGAGATTAGGTCAAGGTCCAGTGGGACAATTATAGTCCACACTCGACTACCTAGGAGGACGCATATGATGTGCACCAACAATTTCCATATTTATTTTATAGTTTAGACATACAGATCTTGTCAGATGCTTTACTTACTGCATTTTATATACTGTACAACTTCGATATGAAGTTTAAAACAAGAGGGGTGTATGTAACATCCATCTCTTGCGAGCACATGTTATTTACTAATTATTTGAGGACACTTGCATGCAAGTGATCCAGTTATAGTACATGATTGTATATTTCACTTGTGGATATTTATGATGATGTTGATGATTATGATTTGATGTTATTTATATATGCGTATTGACAAATGCTATTGACGGGTTTTCCCTGAGTGTGCAGGACACTTGACAAATTGTGGATGTTGATGGCATCAATGGACCTCCTTGGAATCCAGATTGAGTTAGGGAGTCTATTGTATTGGTTTGAGTATTTCATTTATGTATATGTGAAATATGATTGATTATATTATTATGTTGTATATGGATCATTGACAATGTTTCATTGATGGATACAAGATGACGATTGATTGCTAATCTGACTCACATCAGGAGTAAAGGGGTCATGCACATAGACCAGATATTGAGGGAGAGGTGTGGCAGAGTCCCTATCACACCCTACTAGCACTCCCATTGTGGCTTGAATTGTAGGTTAACGATTACCTAGTTCGAGAGATCCACGATGTCGTGAGGGAAGATTGAGACACTCTCTCACGAATATTTCTAAGGGGCTTACAATAAGGCATGGTCCTTATTCCTTAGAAGCCCTTAGTCTCTCACAAGGTCGCCTGAATGGAGTGCTGACTCGAGGGGTTGAAAACTACCAAAACCAGTCAAAGGTGAGTGGCACCCTTAGAGCAAGGAGTGCATCTTGAAGGGCACGTCGCGTAAACAAAATAAAAATGAGTCAATGAATCTAGGTGTCCTAGAAAACCCTGAGCGAATAATTAACCTTGTAAAATCTTGAGCACTGCTGGATCAATTAATTAATTAATTAATTAAGGATTGAAATTATTAATTATAAATCCCTTTAAGAGTCTAAGCCTTTACAAATAAAATTAATTAATCCTAAGTATAAGTTTTGTAAAGAGGTTAAACTAAAATTAATAACTAAAGGAAAAGGGAAATGAGGTAAATAATTTCAAGAATGAAGTAAATTGAAATAATCCTAATGTTATGATTTCAGGCACATAGGTGTAAAAAATTATTAAAAGGGAGTTTTAAAATAAGAAATAAATATATAGGAGAGAATGTGTATGCATAGAAAGGAATCTAGAGTCTAGTTAACACTAGTCTAACTAAAGAAGAATCCTATTTTAACTCAACTCAGACTTAGTAAGGTGTCAATAATTAATTGGAAATAAAGGGAATAAAGAGACATCTAGGAGTGATTCAAGGAGCGATTTTAGGAAGGGTGAGGGAAATTAAATTTTATTAAAATAAAATGTGGATTTATTTGTACAGAATTGGGGAAAGGGGGACAAGTGTAAGGGATAAATAATTCTAAATTTATTTATATTAAAAAGTGAATTAATTGTGCAAGTGGGGATGAGTTAAGAAAATTCTATAAAACAAAGGGTTGGGATGAGAAACGAAACACACGGGTTATGGGTAAAGTTATGGTGCATAACTTTTGACTGGTTTTACTTGTGAGAGTTGGCATACCCAACTTGAAAGAGAGTGGTGGCTCTACCTTGCGAGGCGATCTAGGAGCTAGAGGATTTCTAGGTGTGTGTGTGTGTGGTCCCTTTGTGACTCGGGGGGATACGTGGGAAGAAGAGTACCCCTAGCATTGGTTGGGAGGTACTGGTGAAGTCTCGATGATTAGGAGGTAGGAGGAAGGAAGGAACGCCAATCATTGAAGAACATCTTCAAGTCCATCTTCGTTGGTTAAGGTATTTGATAAATTGTTATACTATTGTTGATTTATAATTTCGAATAGATTTCCATTGATTCTAAACTTGTATAAATTGAATTATATAAAATGAAGAATTTTGATTAAACCTATATTAGAATAATAAATTGTACATTACCTCTGTTGATAGAAATTTACGACTCTTCTTATACTCAGTTTTTCTTTTATGTTATACTGTAAAGCACCAACGAATGGATAGGAATTTTTTACCAACAAATTTGTACCTATGTTTAGTAATGTTGCAATGTTTCTGTGTTAAATTTTGATACTGATGAATATGTAAAATGGAGGCAACCTTTTCTGCGTATGAGTGTCGATGGAGGCAAACGTTTCATCCAATCACCTTGATCCCTTTCATTGTTACCCTTCTCAGATTCTGTCTCAATAAAATTTATGAGGATATGTAGAAGATTGATGAATCTCACCCTTCGAATCATCAAAATAGCGATGTACCTTGGATTCGATTTGGGACAGATCTGTTTTTAATTTTTTTTGTGTATTTGAGATGGAGCATTCAGAGGTCTATTCTACACGCTTGAAGAACCTTCACTTAATGGCAGCGAATGTTTTTGGAGGTACTCAACCTTCGTTGCAAGACTATTTTCAACAATTCAAGTCATTGAATCTCTTCTGTTAGTTAAACTAGGGGTTTGGGTGCTTTATAGATTGAATTTAATACATCTCCAAAGGAGTCATAGTTACTCCTTTGCACTCTAACGATAATAATATTGACAATATCTAACTTCCGTTTATATCAAGTCTCTCTCCCTTTGAATATACATTATCTAAAAGTATAGGGAAGAATACGAATGAGATTGCTCAACGTAAATGTAACACCCCGCTCTTGTGCACACTGAACGAACTTATCCTTGAGGACCCTTGTTTGCAAGTGATCCAGATTATTATACTATCGGATGTTCGATTATAATTATGAGACATTATGGATTGATGATATGTTATATGTTGTATTCACATAGACATGTGTTATTGACTGAGTTCTACTGAGTGTGCATGACTTCCGACATTGAGGATGCAGAGGTATCGATGAAACCCCTTGGACTCTTGATCGAGTCAGGGAGATAACTATTGGGTTTGAATGTTATTGATGTGACACATGTACATATGATTAGATGTTATGATGATTGATTATTGTTTCTGACATGATTCGTTGATGGATGTAGGTTGACGATGGCTTGCCGACTAAACTCACATGTGGAGTAGAGGGGTCACGCATGACAACCAGAGACTTTGAGGGAGAGATGTGGGAGCAGCCCTGCCATAGCCTACTAGCACTCCCATCGTGGCTCGAATTGTAGGTTAACGATTACCTAGTTCGATAAATCCCATGATGTCGTGAGGGAAAACTGTGACAATTTCTCACGATGATTCTAAGGGGTGCACAATAAGTCAGGAGCCTTATTCCTTAGAGGCCCTTAGTCTCCCATAAGATCACCTGGCAAAGTATTGACTCTAGGGGTTTTTGATATCTACTAAGTCAGTCAAGAGGCGAGTGGCACCCTTGGAGCACGTAGTGCATCCTAAAGGGCATGTCGTGATTTCAAAGGGTAAGTGAATAAACCTAGTTGACATTAAAATGAATGATGTGATAAGTAAGCTTTAAAAACAATTTTCCTAATAAAAATGTCACCCAACCTAGTGAAATTAAAATCTAGGTCTAAGTAACACATGTGTTCAAAATATAATAATAATCATAATTAAACATGTAACAATAAGGGGGTAAGAAATGCAATTAAATTATTAAAATCAAATTTCAATGGGGGATTAAAATTTTAAAACGGAAATGATTGCTTTATCTACATATGCTAATTCAATTTTTAATTAAAAAGAAAAAGGGGTAAATGGTTGTTTTTCCACACTTGCTAATTTGAGTTTTAGTTAAAAAGGGAAAAGAGGGAAACTTAAAAGAAATAGGAAACTAAAGGAAAAAGGGGAAACATAAAGAAAAAGGGAAACGTAGGGAAAAATATGAATGTTTAACTTAGTAAGGAATCTTGACTTTAAGAACTATCTAATTATGAACTCAACTAGGAATTTAGTAAAGGCGTAAGTCATTTAAGATGTGTAAGGGAATTTTGGGACACCAAGGAGATTTTTTAGGAATGCTTTTAGGTGGGTGAGAGAAATAGGAATAATTAAATAATTAATGAAATTAATTTTCTGGTGCAACTAGGGGGATGGGTGACATGTGTATGGGGGAGGTTTTTTCTAATTAATTTAATGAAAAAGAAATTAAATGGGAATTTGGGAAAGAAATCACTTAAAAAATCTATAAAAAGGGTGGTGGAGGAGGAGGAGTATGGATCTCATATTTATGCATAACGTTACGCTGCTGAATTTTTGTCTTGACTAAACTTATCTTGTGGGAGTTAGGATACCCAGCTCGGGTAACAAGTGGTAGCTCGACCTTGCGAGGACAGTTGAGTGCTAGGTGTTCTCTAGTATAGTGTGTGTGGCCCCTTTGCATATTGGGGGGCTCAGGGGGAAGAAGAGTACCTCTAACATTGGCTAGGAGGTATTGGTGAGGTCACATTGGTAGACAAGTGGGAGCTGGACAGAGCACACATGGGACAATGAATCAGAGTTTTCGCATTGGGATATGGTATGCATGCGTTTATGTTTGAATGGTAGATTAATGTTGTTCTTACGCCTTCATTATTGTACCTCTATTGTGTAAGGAAATGTGTTTTACTCAACGTTTTAATCAAAGAACTTAAATTCATCCTAGTCTTACGCTTGGTGCATTCTGACTTGATTTCCTTGGCAACCCAAACCCTGATTGCTATGACTGTTCTATTTTTGTTTTATTGATTATTACATAGAATTTTGTGTTTTTCCCTTATCCCTTCAGTCATCATTCCATGCTTGAGCAGTCGGTCAAGAGGCAAATCGACGGTCGTCACTTCAGTGTTTAAAGACCTATAGATTCTAATGCCCTTATTTTCTGTGCATGGATGATGAGTGAAGGATAAATTTTTCCCAACATCAACCCCTTACTTATATCTGTGTTTTTCTATTGTGATTAATACCATATCTTTGTGCCTTCTTGTGAATGAGTATCCTTGCATTGATTGATTCATTGTCGAATGAATGGTCCTTGCGCCTCCTTGTGTTGAGTATCTCTGTGTTTTTGTTGATTGTCTCTGTGCTTTATCTCTGCGATTTCTTGGAATTTTACACTGTATGCAACCACAATTTATTGGGCATTTGTACACCGCATCTGGTTTGGATTTTTGTTCCCTAGTTTTGGATCCTTATGGATATTACACAATGATTTTTCTTGGTTTGATACATTGCAATTTTGTTTTACACAACATTTTAGTTAGGGCGTTATTGTTCTTTAGTTATGATTTTATTTATGTTAAAAACACACTGAAACTCTTGAGATACAACGATTCATGGATAGAAATCATTCATGATTTATTAGACACCATTACGTTTTGTTTACACATCCATTCATCCATATATTTAATAGACTGTGTTTATAGATTAAATAAATCTATAGATGTAAAAGGCAACGATACATGGTGATGTTAGAAGATAGTGATATTGTTGTTAGCATTTACACCTGCGTTTTCTGCATTTTCCGGTACCTGCGTTTCCATGGTTGCTTTACCTTCGATTTAATGAATCTCATTTTCATGGCTTTCTTGTACCTGCATTTTCATGGTTGTTGTACCTGCATTTTCAACGTGGATTGCATTTGACTAGGAACCTTGTTTACATTTGAAAGTGATGGTATAGCTTTTGTATGATAGTGATTTCCTATTTATCGTATAACAGATAGTTTATAATATGGTTTGACAACGATTTTACATGTTAGACAATGTAATATTCATTTACCAATTCACCCAACGTTTTTCTTACATTTGAATGGCATTGTCTAGATTGGCTTGAATGGCGTTATGATTTTTTTTTCTCACTGTGATTTACAATTTTCCTTACTTACCACTGCAATTTTAGTGATGATTTTACCTCTACGACTTCCCATAGTGGTTTTAACACAACGGTTTATATAGTTAGCGATTTTGTTAATTTTCATGATTAAAAGTCAACGATAAATATATAGACAATGATTTATTATTATTTATGTTTTTACACAGCAGTAAAACCACGTTTTTATTGGAGTTTTACCCATCCTTCACTTAGCATTTACCATAATGTTTATTTTTAGACACCTATCCATGATAGACAGTGAATGTATAGCTTTTAGCAATCAATAGACTGGTTAGGTACAATGAATTTATACTTGGAGTGACAATGAATTTATTGATGTTTTAAGACTGTGTATTAGCTAAGTTTTGTGACTACGTAAGTGGTTGGTTGTAATTTTTGCGTGGTATGTTTTGTATGACAACGATGTCCCCTTTGGTAATAATGATTGACAACGTGTTATCATGGGTAGCGATTTCCCTTATTATTTTCATCCACGACTCTGTTGGGTAGAGATCCATTTTTGGTAGAGTGTTGATTTCACTTTTAAATGTATTCACACACGATATTGCTAGGCCACAATTTTGTTTTTAATTAGCATTGGTTAGATGTCTTGTTGTTTAGATAGCCTATTCTGGTTATGATTTTATTGTTCCTCAGTCATATATCTTTCCTATTATTTAACTCAGAAATATATCATATATTTACACTCTGTGATTTCTCATATATTAAATGAAAACAATATCATATGTTAATTTTGCCTATCATATATTTCAATGATAAAAATATATTATACTGTTGGTAGCCATTTTCATTCTTATCTTTTCCTTATAAGTTGCCTACACAAAGGTTTTGAACCCTCAATACTCGTTGCAACTTTTTAAAATAAAACGACACTATTATCTTTTTCTTTCACATACCTGCTTTTCGTTTTCATTTTCACGACTGCAAGCGTGAAAACCTAGAGTTGGAAGTCATGTTGATTGCATTAAAATGATCTTTTGGATTGTTATAAATATTTTTGTTTATGTGGTCATAAATCTTTTACCTCCAACTTACTACTGGTCATACATTTATCAAAACACCAAACCTCCACTCTCTTTTCATTTGACCATTGTCAATATGGTTTTGATTTAGCAATGGTTATATGATATTTTGGTGTCTTTGATCAAATCGGTGATGCAATAGTTTTATTGAACACATTAATTTTGGGATCAAATCGTTGGTGCAATGTTCGACATATTGGTTTCTTTTAAATCATACAAATGCTATTGTTTATTTAACATTCAGATTGAGTTTTGGTTATGTATTTCATGGTTTTAAATGGTTATGTGATAATCCATTTGACATGTTGTTCACAATGCTTTTGATATACACTATTGTGATTTGGATGAAACATTTTACCAAGGCGCTGTCGATTGTACAGCTCGACATGATACTTTTGCATGGTTTCAATTCACTCCACCACCCTTGCACGCATAAGAATTAACGCTCTGTCTTGCATTTCGGGTTGCCTTTGCTTGTTTTGGGGAAGCTGTGGGAAAAATGGTTCTATGTCTACCCTGTCAAACCCCCTCGCCGATTACCCTGTTGATCCTGTGCTATTTGCTATGGCTCCTGTAGTGTGAATCGAACCCAACGACATTCAAGCTTTTCTCTTGTTTGATAATGCCCAAGAGGACCTCGAGAGGAATGGGTGGAGGGGTTTTATTAAGAAGTTTGAGGGTTTCAACCTCGCAGTCACTCAACAATTTGCACTTACATTTGATGGATGCAGGGCCAAAGTTGGGGACATCCAACTCGAATTGAACGAGGATTTCCTTAACTCAGCCACTGGTCTTCTAGCCAAAGGGAAGAAATGGTTTAAAAATTTGAAGGTTGATGAAGTACCATGGCCACTCTTGTTTACCTCGAGGAAAATCAACAGTTGCGACAAAGGTATGCTAGTTACAGCTCTTAAGTCTAGGTGGCATGATTTTTTGGCCATTATCAAGCAATTCATTACATGCGAGGGTAGATACGACTTAGTTTTCCTATACCACCTATGAATGCACATGAGTTTCATATATTTTCCTTTAAATATGCCACATTTCCTCCTTCGGAGTTTGTATAAAATGGCTAAACGTTACAAGAGGGAGAAAGCCGACTCCAGCCTCTTCCACCATTATTTAATTAAAATTATTGTAGTTCATCATTTGAGGTTGAGTGGCGACTGTTGGGAAGCTTTCTTGTTGAGGAATGGCTTTTCTAGTCCTGAAATTGGACATGTGGACAAAACTGTGGTCACAGAAACCCTTGTTGGGCTTGTCGTGCCCCCTCCTTCACTCTTACCCTCTGTTGAACCCTCGACCTACCTGAAAGATAACCTACCCGACACCCTACCTGACTCATGTTTAAAATACAGTGCTAAGCCTGTTAAGAGGTCTGCAAAGAAAAAGGGTAAGGGTAACAACGATGTTAATTCCAAGGGTAAGAAGTCTGCATGCTGAGTATCAAGGTGTGCTCACAATAAGCCTAAACAAAACACAGAACAACATCCAATATTGTTGAGTGAAGATTCTGATTCCAAAATCGAGCGGTTTCTAACCGAGGAGTATCCATACTCACATGGCCTTTGTTCAGCCAAGCCCTATGTCTACGTGTCGAACCTCCCACCTTGCCTTAGAGATGACCCTAATTTCCCCGGGATCAAACTCGACAGTGGAACTGCTGGTAATTTAAGAGATTCCTCACCTGTACTTACACGTCCTGATCAACCACAGTGCAATGAATGCAAGTCATGGCTCGACCAATATTATACAGATGTCCCTCTTCTCCAATCCCGAATCAAGTCTTTGGAGGACCAAGTAAATGTGTTAACCAAGGATAATGACAGAATGCAAGCTAATGATAAAAGGAAAAATACCACAGGATCTGTTGTTTTCAAAAATGTAGAGGCGGCCACTGCCATTGTTAACTCAAAAATAGCTTGATCGAATTGTATCCATGAAACCAAGGTATGATGTTTCAAAAGTGATTTTAAAATGATTTTGTTTTCTTTGAATTAGCATAAATGATTTGTTTGCTCAATCGCATCTATTTCGGTTATGATTGAATTGATACAATATGATTCTGTTTGTAAATAATAACTAGCTACAGAATCGTGGGATTCTGTAGCTAGTCATAAAAATTTGAATTTCTATTGATTTTACAACTAAACACAATCTGAAATCGTGTATTCTTGTGCAATTTCAGGTACACACGAATTTTAAAGGAGCTTGGATCGACTGTGTCATATTTGGACATGCTTTTTCTTTACATACTTTTGGATTAGGCTGTTTGTCTTAGATAGAAATAGGAATTTGGGAGATTGTTCCCATAATTTTCTGCAACAGTTTTGATAATTTCCACAGGAATGTTTTCATCCTGTGGCCTTTATATATGTATTATTTTTGTAAAGAAAAACCATCACTGCTTGGGGAGCAGAGACTATGGACTGGTGATTATACAGACTCGAATGAAAGTGGATGTTTTGTATGGCTTTAGCTTCAATATATCATACTTTTGTTCAAGTTTTTGTGCATTTCAATTTGTAATCAAATTATTGACTACTTTAGATATCATAATTTGCTACAGGTTGAAGTGATGGGATTTAAATAGTTTCCATATTTGATGTCTCTCATTTTACATATAGCAATTGTCATGTTGCAATTTAATGAACAGAGGGTTAATCTTCTTTGTTAATGAGCAGTTATATACAAATCTTTGTAGTGAGATTTATCTTAATGTAATATTTTGTAAATTATAAAATTGTTGTTGCTACATCTTACTTGTTCTGTCATTAGTACTCAGAGCATTGTTGCTTCGTGTTTATGTGAAGTATTGGAAAATCTGGTGTGGGTTTCCCCCATCAAAAAGAGAAATCGAGTACTGTGCACAGGACGAATAGGAAACACTATTACAGGTCAGTATGTTAGTGTTATTTAAATAGTTTAATTAATATAACAATTCTTTGTAGCTTAGATAGATATATAATTGCAGATTGTTATTTTTATTTCTTAGTTAGATAGTTGTCGTTTCATTTCCTATTTATAAAAGTTATAAAAAAAAAATCAAAAAATATTGAACAATAGCTTTTGTTCATATATGATTTTCGCAGGTTTTTGATTAAAAAGTTGCAATTTGTGAATACTGTACATATATAATGGAGATTTAATTATATCGATAACTGAACATTTAATAAGTAGGATCATTGTTTTATAATATTAGTTAGAAAATTGTATATATATATATTAGACTTGTATATAGGTTGCAGTAGTTGTTTTTCACTTAGATTAGTTTCTTCAGCTTAGTTTTTTTACTTTCCTAGGACTTAGATCGACCAACAGAGCCGCTAAACCCATTGGAGTGGATTAATCCAAATGGCTTGGGTTATTTAGACAACCCCGGACTGGATTCACCCCTCCAGTTGATGAGTGGTCAATTTTTGTTCGTCAACAAATGGTGCTAGAAGGAGGGCCTGAAAATTATTAATGGCACGAGGCGGTCGTAAGACTCCTCCACCACCCAAATGCTCACCTATAGTGACAAGAAGTCATTCAAATGACAACATCATCCATCAAACAAAAACCACATCAAACGACGATATACGGATCATAGTTGAACCAGTAACTCCAAATCCTACAGGTGGTGATGTACAAGAGATTGTTCACCGATCTCTCCTAAGAACACATAGTGCCTTCGCCCATTTGAGGCAACCAAACCGACCTTTGGACTAACCATTAGATTTCTCTGACATCAGAGAACAACTTGGAGGCATTAATCTCACTTTAAACCCTACAAATCCAATCCTCACTCCTATAGCAGGAGGAATTGGAATACCACCCTCACCACCTCCTTCTTCCCCTTCTTCTTTTGGAGAAGAATCCTTTGATGAAGGTAGTTCCTCATCCCAGCCTTTGACACCGCCCACACCAATGGACAACCAGAACAATCCTGCCAGACCCTGGCTTGACCAAGATGCAGTAGTTGTACCTGGGCCTTAGTATCCCTTACCCAAACACCCGAAGAAGTGACTCCCTAAGTTTGACACGAACTCTAAACAGATCGCCGAAGATCACATCAAAAATTTTATGCTAGCCATTAGGATCCATAATGTCTAGCACGAAGAAGTAGTCTGTAGATTGTTCCCCTATACTTTCGAGGGCAATGCCTCTACCTGGTTCTTTGCCCAGCAACCCCATACCATCGTGTCATGGGAGAAGTTTGAATCCTTCTTTATTGAGAAGTTTGGAGACGATAAGTCCCCATAAGTTCTACTCATGGAGCTTTCTAGTTTAAGAATGAACCCCAAAGAGAAAATCAAAGACTTTAACCAAACATTCTTAACACTAAAGAACCAAATCCCTACAGATTCGATGCCTGCTGAGAATCTTATCATAGCATATTATAAGAAAGCCTTACATCAAAGTATAGCCATTTGGGTAAGGAGATCTAAGAAAGCCACATTGTTAGAGGCCTTCGAAGAGGCCAGTCAGATTGAGAAAGACATCCTTAGCTTAAAAGACACTATGCAAGATACCAGATATATAAAATATGCAGAACATAAATGAAATGCTAGAAATGACAGAGTAACAGTAAAATATCCAGCATAATCTTCACAATACACAGAAATGATATACGAAATAGCAACAGAAATAACACTTTGAATCAGATAGCAATGTTCACAGGCCTCTTCGAGGGGGCAAACTCCAATCGAGCAGTGCTCTGTTACAATAATATCCAAGCTAGGGTTCTCATACCCTCGACTCTTATTTATACTAAAAAGAAGCATCTAGAGGAAGATCCTTCTAGAAG
>ML790047.1:119286-157138 GCA_009831015.1 Picea engelmannii | reverse complement strand
ATCCTTCTAGAAGCGGAAGCTTCTATTAGGTCTTCTTACATCTGCCTTATTCTATTTTATTGAAAGGTCTTATTAATATTGACCTTTATTACATCCGAATACATTGATCTACCTATGTGCGGGTTAGGACCTTAACACACTACTAGCAACGAAACAGAGACTAGTTCATCTTCCAAAAAGAAAATCGAAATCCTCCCTAGACCTGCCCAAAACAAAGCGCAACCTGAAAGCTCAGATTTAGAAAACTTAACAAAAGTCGTTCAAAAACTGCCAAATCAAGTTATAGATTTGAAAAGGACGGCCGAAGAATCTTCTTCAGGCAAAGGGCCTTACAAACCCCCTTTTAGGAAGCCTTTTCCCACCAACTGACCTAATTCAAATACCAAGGGCCTAAATCTAGAAAGCCTCCAATTCACTATTCAAACAATTCTAGAAGCCCAGGATAACTTGATGCCCCCTGAGATCCTTGAGGAAGTAGTTGAACAAGAGATAGTTGAAGAATAAGAATCTTCTTCGAACATTTTTGGACACTTCTCGGATAGCATTTTTCAAGCTAATTTCGAGACAGTTCATCCCTACAATACTAGGAGTAAGACAACAAACAAGCCTTCTTCTGAAAACACTACGACTTTGCCCCCAAAACAATCTAAACCAAATGAGACTAAACAGAGTCATGTAAACCCCAACTTAGATTATGATTTAGTTGAAGATCTAAAAAATTTAAGGGCTAACATTTCTGTTTATGAATTATTAAAATTTCCGTTTCTGCTACAAAAAATGTTATAGAATATCACAGAGAATAGCAAAAACGACAATCCAAGCAGTAACAAAGTTTTTTAGAACAACCCAAAAGTTCCTCAGAAGGCCTCCGCTAAAAATACTTCTGATCCTCATGAGAAGAGAGACCTTCCTATAAATAATGTAACAAATGTAGATAAATTAGCTTTAGAGGCTGCGAGTAAAAAGCAACAAGCTTCAATCATTAGTACTCGCAGAAACGTCCCTCCATTTTTGTTAACTTTTGAGATCTTTAATAGGAACGTTCACAATTGTATGGTAGATTCAGGAGCGTCATCCAATGTAATGTCGTGGTCTATGTGTCAGAAGATTAATGCTGAAGTTGAACCATCCACCTTAAAGATCATCCAACTTGATCGAACTAGTGTTAAAGTTATAGGCGAATTAAGGAATGTGCTTATACGATTATCATCTAACCCCAAAGTTCATCAAGTAATTGATATTATTGTTGTGGATATTCCAGAAGTTTATGGTTTGTTTTTAAGCAGAGACTGGTCAGAGTAGCTACACGACTATTTCACGACAGATTGGTCTCACTTGTGGCTGCTCGAGAACGGAAAGCCCAACAAAATCAAGGTAAATCGTGAACGTTACCTAAAGTTCATAGTGAAAGATTTAAATGATCCCAATGAACCATTCACACCTTCTGCCGATTCACCCAAAATACAATGGATGGATACCTTTTTCATCAATTTCGTGGTTGAGACTTCTGCTATCACTAACCCAGAACAACACTTCGAGATTGTGGCATACATGCAGCCAACAATTTCTACCCAATGGTCTCATGCACCTAAAAAAAATCAAATATGGTCCCTTTACTTTGACGGGTCAAAGTCCAAGGAAGGAGCTGGTGCGGGCTTCGTTATTATTGATCCAGTAGGTAACAAAACCCTGATTGCATGCAAATTAGAGTTTGAATGTACAAACAACACAGCATAATATGAGGCTTTATTGCAAGGCCTCAGGAAAGCATTAGATATGAACATTCAAAATTTGACTGTCTTTGGCGATTCAGAAATCGTGGTTAGATAGGTAAGAGATTCTATCCATGTTTGTCTCCGCATCTTAAAAGCTACCAATCTGAGGTATGGAATTTAATGAATAATTTTTTTGCTTTTAACATAAATTCTATTCCTAGATTGAATAATTCAGAAGCCGATTTGTTAGCTAATGTAGCTTCGAAACTCTTTCCTGCAGAAGGCTTGTCCCTGAATGCATTCTCCATCGAACTGTTGTTCAGGCCATCCATTCCCGACAACATAACGAATTGGATAGTCTTCGACGACAATCAACAAATTATTAGTTTCCTGCATATGGAAGAAACTTTCCAAGGCGTGATAATCTACGAATGCACTCATGACGATAACCTTCGCGATTTCACGGTAATACCAGATTCAAGATCTCCTGAATCTTCATCAAACATGGTAAATTCTATCCCTAAATCTGTAGTTAGATTAGAAAAATTTTATGATCTTCAAGACAAATTCAAAAAATCGGTCAACTGTAAAACAAATAGTTCCTCTTTATCGTATGAACAAGTAAACTTGGGAATTAATGACAATCCACAGTGCATTAATTTAGTGGTGGGGTGTTCTGAACAAGAGAAAGTGGTGTTTATTAAATTGTTTAAGGAATTCAAAGATGTTTTTGCATGGATGTATGACGACCTAAAAACCTTTGACCCTAACATCATACAACACGTCATTCCTATGAAACCCCAAACCTTGCCGTTTCAGCAAAAGTTAAGAAAAATGCACCCTAAACTCGAACCGACCGTCAAAAAAGAATTAAATAAACTGTTGAATGCTAAGATAATTTTCCTAGTTAGGCACACGCAATGGGTCTTTAATCTGGTCCCTGTCCGAAAGAAGAGTGGTGAAATCCGACTATGCGTCGATTTTCGAAACCTCAATCGAGCATCTGATAAAGACAACTACCCTGTCCCACCCATGGAACAGATCCTTCAACAGGTATCTGGTTCTGAAAGATTATCCTTATTGGATGTTTTTTCAGGGTATAACCAAGTCCTGATGTCTCCTCCAGACCAACTTAAAACTACCTTCCGCACTCCATGGGGCACCTACGCTTATAGGAAAATGCCCTTTGGACTCATTAATGTTGGTGCCACTTTCCAGAGAGAGATGGACATCGCTTTCCGAGGCTTAATCAATCAATCTGTCATAGTTTACCTAGATGATGTTACTGTATTCTCAAAAAACAAATCTGATCATATAGCTCATTTGAGATCCGTTCTACAGCGATGTCGTAAGTACGACATTTCCTTAAATCCTAAAAAATCTATCTTCACAGTAGAACAAGGTAAGCTCTTATGATTTATTGTATCAAGCAAAGGGATGATTATCGACCCTAAAAGGACTCAAGTCATCTCGAAACTCCCCCCTCCCTCATCAAAAAAGTCTATGCAGTCTTTCTTAGGCCAGATAAACTTTGTTAGGAGATTCATCCCCAGTTTTTCAGAAATGGTGAGACCTTTATAGAATTTAATAAAAAAGGACACAAAATATCATTGGGGACCCTTAGAAAACCAAGATTTTAATTCAATAAAAAAGGCCATAATAGACGCTCCTTCTCTCATGAGCCCCGACTTTTCGCAAGACTTCCCTCTCTACACATTTGCTTCTGACCACTCCTACGCTGTTGTCCTAACTCAAAAGAATGCTGAAAACAATGAAGTCTCAATCGCCTTTATGATCTCAGCTTTCAAAGGCACAAAACTTAATTACCCAGTGGTATATCAGAAAGTCTATGTTGTTTTTAAAGCAGTAAAGCACTTCCGATCTTATCTTTTGAAATCTAGGACAAAAATTATTGTCCCTTACCCGGCCATCAGAAATCTGTTAGTACAGAAAGAACTAGGCGAAAAGAGAGCGAACTGGGTCACCTCCTTACAAGAGTATGAAAAAGAAATCACCCCAGCACAAATAGTGAGAGGTCAAGGGCTATGTAATTTAGTCGCTGACACAGCAGCAGGACAACAAGAGGAAAACGATATGTCAAACCCAGGACAACACAACCAAAATTTAATTTGTTGTGCACAAAACCCTGTTAGTCCCTGGTATGATGATATAAAATTATGTCTTGAACATGGGTCAGCCCCCCGACACCTGGATCCCACTAAAAGAAGAGAGTTAAGATTGAAATATGCCTCCTTTCAGTTCATTAATGGTATTCTATTTCATCAAAATTTTGATGGAGTACTAATGCGCTGTCTTGAAAAAGATGAAGCATAAAAGGTCTTATTAGAATTGCACGCAGGAGAAGCTGGTGGGCATTTTGGTGGGGATACCACTGCCCATAAAGTATTAAGAGCAGGTTATTACTAGCCTACACTTTTTAGAGATGCTCATGCCTTGTGTCGCAAGTGTATTATTTGTCAAAAAGCATCCGGGCGGATACAGAAACCAACCTTCCCTTTGCAACCTGTTTCAGTAGACTCCCCTTTTCAGCAGTGGGGTCTTGATATTATAGGTCTGATCAATCCACCATCCTTTCAGCAGCATAATTTTATCATAACAGCCACAGATTACTTCACTAGGTGGTCTGAGGCTGCCCCATTAAGAGCTGTAAATACCAGTCAGGTAATTTCCTTTTTAAATTCGAATATTATTACTCGTTTTGGTATCCTTGACTGTTTAGTATTCGATAACGCTTCATATTTTTCATCTCTTGAGATGAGTGAGTTCGCTCTAGAAAAAGGAATTAAATTAAAATATTCTGCCAGCTATTACCCTCAAGGCAATGGATTGGCAGAATCAACTAATAAGAATCTGATTAAAATCATCAAGAGAACGGTATCTGAAAATCACAAAAATTGGCATAATGCACTATTAAACTCAATCTGGGCAGATAGAGTAACTCCAAAAACTGTTGTGGGTAACTCTCCCTTCTTTCTTGTCTATGGAAAAGAAGCAATTCTACCACCACATATTCTTCTTCTCTCACTGCAACTATCACAGAAAATACAGGAAGAGGACTGCCCCCCTTTGGAGAATCAAATTAACGCATTATTAAAACTAGAAGAGGTAAGGGCTCAAGAAAAACAAAAGTTAGATCAGCATCAACTTGTGGTTACAAGCTGGTTTGATTCCAACTCTGCCTCTGATAGAAACTTTCAAGTAGGTGACCTTTTCCTAAAATGGGACAAACCACATGAGGGAAAGGGAGAGCATACGAAGTTTCAGAACTTATGGCTAGGACCGTTTCTAATTGCTGAGAAATTGGGTCCCATCTCTTTCAGATTACAGAGTCTAGAGGGATAGCTAGACACCTATTCGGTGAATGGCCAAGATCTAAAAAGGTATTTCGCTTAATGACAACCCTGTGTACACTGTAAATATTTTTCTTTTGTTTTCTTTTCTTTTGTTGTTTTGGTTTTGATTTCTCCCTATGCTTATTAGTTTTTACTTTTGAAATACATATACCGGCATCATTAACTGTTCAGACTAAGAGAACAAAAAAAAATTTCCTCTAAAATGATTGATGAAAGTTTGTCTAAACATCAATTGTGATATGCTTCTGAAATTTATAGCCATGTTAAGGAAAGCTTGTTGTTTGAAAGGAGTTTATTGATTCCAATCTGTAATTGAAGCCTGTTACGATCATCCGTTTTCTTCTTATGCTATCCCTGTTCCTTAAGGGAACAACTCAGAAGATGTCTCCCTGCCTTTGAAGGTTGGTTTATTAATAAACCATCTCTAGATCTTAATGAAGGACAGTTAAAGAATTCTCTCAAGGTCTGTAATTTATTAAAGTATGTCCAAAATATCATAATTTTCAGCGTCACCCCGCTCAATTATATATCTTTAAAAACCAAATAAATCATTAAAGAGCTGTGGGAAGTGCTTGTAAACCCGTCGAGATACTGAACAGGTCTGCTGGCAGCTGGTAAATGCATGCATGATGCCAAGATAACTTCGTCGGGGTACTGAATAGGCCCGCTGGCAGCGAAGCAATGTCGGGTATATGAAAATTTGCAAATATGGAATCTCTTGACCTTAAAATGTCCTTTATCCTGATCTGGAACTTCTTGGTAGGATACGGATATCAGAGTGGGTTAAATGGAAACCCTGTCGAGGCTATGGACGCCTGCTGGTAGCAGTGGCTCTGTCAACAGTATTGGAGATTTTATCCTTAATATCGTGACTCGCTTTTGTTTAGATTGTCATCAATTTTCATATTTTAAATAAAAAGCAATTTGGAACGAGAATTTTTTATGATTGATGATGATGTTTAAACAATTTTCTGGTTGTTTTTGAGTTAGACTTTTTCTCATTATCCTAATCTGGACTTGTTCGTTTGGCAGAGATAACTGCTTCTACCAGTGTGTCGCCATTGTTGGCAACCATTTTCATTCTTATCTTTTCCTTATAAGCTGCCTACACAAGGGTTTTGAACCCTCAATACTCATCGCAACTTTTTAAAATAAAATGACACTATTATGTTTCACTTTCGCATACCTGCTTTTTGTTTTCATTTTCACGACTGCAAGCATGAAAACTTAGAGTTGGAAGTCATGTTGATTGCATTAAAATGATCTTTTGGATTGTTATAAATCTTTTTGTTTATGTGGTCATAACTCTTTTACCTCCAACTTACTACTGGTCATACATTTATCAAAACACCAAACCTCCACTCACTTTGCATTTGACCATTGTCAATATGGTTTTGATTTAGCAATGGTTATATGATATTTTGGTGTCTTTGATCAAATCGGTGATGTAATAGTTTTATTGAACACATTAATTTTGGGATCAAATCGTTGGTGCAATGTTCGACATATTGGTTTCTTTTAAATCATACAAATGCTATTGTTTATTTAACATTTGGATTGAGTTTTGGTTATGTATTTCATGGTTTTAAATGGTTATGTGATAATCCATTTGACATGTTGTTCACAATGCTTTTGATATACACTATTGTGAGTTGGATGAAACATTTTACCAAGGCGTCATCGATTGTACAACCCGACATGATACTTTTGCATGGTTTCAATTCACTCCACCACCCTCACACGCATAAGCATTAACGCTCTGTCTTGCATTTCGAGTTGCCTTTGCTTGTTTTGGGGAAGCTATGGGAAAAATGGTTCTGTTTCTACCCTGTCAAACCCCCTCACCGATTACCCTATTGATCATGTGCTATTTTCTATGGTTCCTGTAGTGTGAATCGAACCCAACAATGTTCAATCTTTCCTCTTGTTTGATAATGCCCGAGAGGACCTCAAGAGGAATGGGTGGAGGGTTTTTATTGAGAAGTTCGAGGGTTTCAACCTCGCAGTCACTCAGCAATTTGCACTTACATTCAATGGATGCAGGGCCAAAGTTGGGGACATCCAACTTGAATTGAATGAGGATTTCCTTAGCTCAACCACTGGTCTGCCAGCCAAAGGGAAGAAATGGTTTAAAAATTTGAAGGTTGATGAAGTACCATGGCCACTCCTGTTTACCTCGAGGAAAATCAACAGTTGCAACAAAGGTATGCCAGTTACAACTCTTAAGTCTAGGTGGCATGATTTGTTGGCCATTATCAAGCAATTCATTACATGTGAGGGTAGATACGGCTTAGTTTTCCTATACCACCTCCGGTTGCTCATGAGTTTCATAGATTTTCCTTTAAATATGCCACATTTCCTCCTTCGTAGTTTGTATAAAATGGCTAAACATTCCAAGAGGGAGAAATCTGACTCCAGCCTCTTCCACCACTGTTTAATTAAAATTATTGTAGTTCATCATTTGAGGTTGAGTGGTGACTGTTGGGAAGATTTCTTGTTGAGGAATGGCTTTGCTAGTCCTGAAATTGGACATGTGGACAAAACCATGGTCACAGAAACCCTTGTTGGGCCCGTCGTGCCCCCTCCTTCACTCTTACCCTCTGTTGAACCCTCGACCTACCCGAACAATAACCTACCCGACACCCTACCTGACTCATGTTTAAAAGACAGTGCTAAGCCTGTTAAGAGGTCTACAAAGAAAAAGGGTAAGGGTAACAACGATGTCAATTGCAAGGGTAAGAAGGCTGCGTGCTGGGTATCAAGGTGTGCTCGCAATAATCCTAAACAAAACATAGACCAACAACCAATACTGTTGAGTGAAGATTTCGATTCTGAAATTGAGCAGTTTCTAACGGAGGAGTATCCATACTCACACGGCCTTTGTTCATCCAAGCCCTATGACTACGTGTCGAACCTCCCACCGTGCCTTAGAGATGACCCTAATTTCCCCGGGATCAAACTTGACAGTGGAATTGCTGGTAATTTAAGAGATTCCTCACCTATAATTACACGGCCTGATCAACCACAGTGCAATGAATGCAAGTCGTGGCTCGACCGATATTATACAGATGTCCCTCTGCTCCAATCCCGAATCAAGTCTTTGGAGGACCGAGTAAATGTGTTAACCAAGGAAAATGACAGACTGCAAGATAATGATAAAAGGCAAAAGACCACAGGCTCTGTCATTTTCAAAAATGTAGAGGCGACCACTGCCATTGTTAACTCAAAAATAGCTTGATGGAATCGCAATCATAACTGAAATAGATGCGATTGAGAAAAAAAAACATTTATGCTAATTCAAAGCAAACAAAATCATGATTTTGTTTGCTTTGAATTAGCATAAATGTTTTTTTTTCTCAATCGCATCTATTTCAGTTATGATTGAATTGATACAATACGATTATGTTTGTAAATAATAACTAGCTATAGAATCGTGGGATTCTGTAGCTAGTCATAAAAATTTGAATTTCTATTGATTTTACAACTAAACACAATCTGAAATCGTGTATTCTTGTGCAATTTTAGGTACACATGAATTTTAAAGGAGCTTGGATCGACTGTGTCATATTTGGAAATGCTTTTTCTTTACATACTTTTGGATTAGGTTGTTAGTCTTAGATAGAAATAGGAATCTGGGAGATTGTTCCCATAATTTTCTGCAATAGTTTTGATAATTTCCACATGAATGTTTTCATCCTGTGGCCTTTATATATGTATTATTTTTGTAAAGAAAAACCATCACTGCTTGGGGAGCAGAGACTATGGACTAGTGATTATACAGACTTGAATGAAAGTGGATGTTTTGTATGGCTTTAGCTTTCAATATATCATACTTTTGTTCAAGTTTTTGTGCATTTCAATTTGTAATCAAATTATTGACTACTTTAGATATCATAATTTGCTACAGGTTGATGTGATGGGATTTAAATAGTGTCCGTATTTGATGTCTCTCATTTTAGATACAACAATTATCCTGTTGCAATTTAATGAACAGAGGGTTAGTCTTCTTTGTTCATGAGCAGTTATATACAAATCTTTGCAGTGAGATTTATCTTAATGTAATCTTTTGTAAATTATAAAATTGTTGTTGCTACATCTTACTTGTTCTGTCATTAGTACTCAAAGAATTGTTGCTTCGTGTTTATGTGAAGTATTGGAAAATCTGGTGTGGGTTTCCCCCATCAAAAATCGGAATCGAGTATTGTGCATAGGACGAATAGGAAACACTATTACAGGTCAGTCTGTTAGTGTTATTTAAATAATTTAATTAATATAAAAATTCTCTGTAGCTTAGATAGATATATAATTGCAGATTGTTATTTTTATTGCTTAGTTAGATAGTTGTCGTTTCATTTCCTATTTATAAAAGTTATAAAAAAAAAAATCAAAAAATATTGAACAATAGCTTTTGTTCATATATGATTTTTGCAGGTTTTTGATTAAAAAGTTGTAATTTGTGAATACTGTACATATATAATAGAGATTTAATTATATCAATAACTGGACATTTAATAAGTAGGATCATTGTTTTATAATATTAGTTAGCAAACTGTATATATATATTAGATTCGTATATAGGTTGCAGTAGTTGTTTTTCACTTAGATTAGTTTCTTCAGCTTAGTTTTTTTACTTTCCTAGGACTTAGATCGACCAACAGAGCCGCTAAACCCATCGGAGTGGATTAATCCAAACGGATTGGGTTATTTAGACAACCCCAGACTGGATTCACTCCTCCAGTTGATGAGTGGTCAATTTTTCCCGTCAACATATACTTAACTTAGCTATATCATGTATTTAATAGAAATCAATAAAAGATAGACAACCATTATTAATAGCTAGAAAAATACCTATTAGACAACGATATCATGCTAGACGACTATCTTTTAATCAACAGAGATTTTATAGTTAGACTGTGTTACCACTGGTAGACATATATCTGCTGATAGGTAGAAAGGTGCATGGTTGGCAACAAACATTAACACACAACGATATTAATGTTAAGTAGCGATTTCTTTGTTGATACAAAAAAGGGATTAACTCTTAGAGGGCCAATCACGTCCCTTAATTGACGTATGTCTGCCTTAGAAATTGTTGCACCAGGAATTTAATGTGATGCATGATTGTTTAGTAGTAATATTTCCCTGGCGTCTTGTTCCTCTATTGCTTGGGTGCGTGGGTATAGTCTTCTTTTTGGTTAATTCGATCTCCTCGTGTGTTAAATTTTTCTTGGGTTATTGATCGGGATGTGTTATGTTGTGCCAGGGTTACCATCATGCCTATCACCTGGAGACAGCATGATTCCTGAGGAGGGGATCATTATGTGCCCTGATGGATGCGAGGCAAATGATCACCGGGCCTAAGTCTGTGCTTCCCGATGTGGGCGTTGTTCATTGTAATGGTTGTTGGTATTTGGTTTGTAATGCCTTAAGGCGTTGGGTTTTCACGACGTAGATATTTCTAGTTCCTGGTCATCGAAGCCACTGTGTCAGGTTGGTTGTTGTTGTCCTTTATCTTGTAGGCATTGTCTTGCTTGTGCTAGGAAGGTAGTCGTTTATATTTGTCTTGGACTATCGCATGTTTCATCTAGTTGCCTTATGTGCTAGTGTGATGAGTCATTGTTGTCTTTTACTTGATTTGCGAGTGTTGCATTCATCATCAAGTTGCATTGTTTGACTGTTGTTGTTGTTTCCTTCCTGTCCTGCATAAAAAAAAAAAAAAAAAATTCTTTTGTGTTGCATCGCATGTAGTCGTAACGATGGGGGAATTACATATGGTATCAGAGTGGGTTCAACCCTATGACTGTGGATCACCATGCTTTCCACTGCAGTAAACCCTTGAGTTTTAACCTAGCATTAATTAAAAATTTAACTTGCCCATGCGATAAGCACAGTTAGATGACACCGTAGAGATTCATGACATGGTGCTAGGGGAGGAGGCACGACGCCTCCAGTGACATCCACACCCAAGGGGTCTAACCCCCAAGGAGACGAACATGTTGTTGGGAAGGAACATATAGTTGTTGGTGATATGGTTGGGATGAGGAGGTATTTTCAGTGGATTTATGAGGCACTGATCATCCATTTGGATAGAGATGAGGCCAAGGCACTGCCATCCCTTGAGGCTCCACCATATGCTCTGGTCAGTACTGGTATCTTTCACCATGAAATTGAGAAGGTAAAATTCCCAAGTTCTTAGTGCCCCGGATGGCGCAGCTGCCAGGGCATGGTGGGAGAATATGGCGATGTGATTTGCACTTCATGAATATAGTACCAACATGAAGGTCCACATGGTGGTCTTCAACTGAAGGGGAGTGCTCTTCTATGGTGGAAGATGCTCCTGCCACATTTGAACATGGTCGTCAAAGACGTGCCATGGGAAATGTTTGAGGAACAGTTCCAGGAAATGTATCTTTCTAAGGAATTCATTGAGCATCATCTCAACGAGTTCAATGCCTTGCGACAGGGCAGTCGCACGATGCCTGAGTATGAGGCCCATTTTTGGATCTGCTTCGGTATGCTCCACACCAAATTACCAAGAAACTTAAGGTCAACGAGTTCGTTTTGGGCTTTAATGTTAGAATTCAACTTCTACTTTGGGTACTAGGAATACTAGACCGAATAAAGTGTGTTGGATTGTGGGGAGCCACATTACCAGCAGGACTGCCCAGAGGAGAGGACCGGAGCATATGGATCAGCCTGACCCACTACTGTGGGAGTTTTGGGCAAGGCCCATCAAATTCTTGCAGTGGTGAATAACCACCAGACAGAGCACTAATCGACTGTGCTTGAGACATCAGGTACCATCACTGACCAGACCCTTAGTATTTTGATAGATCCCAGTGCTGGAGAGAGTTTCATTTATGGGTCAACGATAAAAATAATTAAGGTAAAGGTAGTCGAAAAGGGCGAGTTTATCTTTGTAGAAATGGCTTCGAGAGACAAACAAAAGGTTGGAGGAAAGGTTACAAGCTGTAGCCTTAACCTAGGGGAGTTTTTCACAAGGACCAACCTGTACATCACGATCTTAGGATCTTATGACGTCGTGATCGGTATGGACTGGTTGGAATCACATGAGGCGATACTCAACTATAAGACAAAATGATTGATTGTGGTTGATGATGAGGGAAAGAGACGCATGATTGTAGGTAGGAACCAGGGATTTTCCCTAAGGTTCATCTCTTCCTTATAGATACAGAGTGTTAGCGATCAAAATGCACTAGTTTGTTGAGAGCGTTTTTATCTCTCTCTCTCTCTCCCTGTTTCACTCATTTTTCTTATTAGCCTTTGGCCAGTGTCTTAAAATTGTAGTTTCCTTATCAACTCTCATTGATCATGATTGCTCCAAACCTTTTTTATTCAGTCTTCAATCTACATTTCACAAATACATATTGTCAATATTTCTTAATTGATACATAGCCTAAACCCTAGTTTTTGCCTTTTTCAAACAAAAATAATATAATTCTTATGGTGTGTGTGTGCACTAAGTGATCTATGGACTAAGTATAAACCCAAGCTACATTAATTATATGAAAAACTCCAATTCATATTAATGTCTAAGCCTAATCCAACCTATTGGGTTTATGACTTTTTATAAAAGATCTAAGTTTTAGACTCTTATCTAAAGGTTGGGGACCTGCAAGCTATTTCCCAACCCAAGCCATAAACCTAGTCCACCAAGTCAGGAGTTAAGACAAATATCAAGTCCACTTGTCATAAATCCATACAAATACCAAGGTCTTTCTCATACCAAGTCAAACAATAAGTTTAAGCCACAAATTGACACACCAGTCAAGCGCAGTGCAGCATCAAGCTTTGTCCCATATGACTCATCTATCATGGTTGAGGGTATTGACGCATAGATAACCCTGTGAAGATTCTAATTGTAGTTTGTTCTTAATTATCAGAGCATATCATTGCCCAAGTGCAAGTGCCAAATTCTGAGTCCATATGTTACCAAAGCCACCCAAGTCGAAACACAAGTGCCGAGCCCACATACCAAACAACACATCAAAGCCATGGGTAAATTATCAGTTTGTTCTGTATGACAAAGTGCCAGATCAAGACACAAGTCAATACACAAAGCCCAACGCAATTTTCAAGCCCGACACCACTCATTCCATCAGTTGATAGGTGCCCAAAATTTTGCAGATGGCGTTTTGAAATTCGATTGTTGGTAGATTGTATGATATACTACATGAGCTTATAGGTGTCTTGTGATTGAGAATAATTCAGTTCTGAAGTGAGCCACAAACAACAGCCACGAACAGGTGAAGACGGGTGCTATTTCAATAAATAAATTGCTCTAATAATCATTAAAATAACAACAAAAAAATCAAGATGGCATTTGCAGCAGGTGTGGTATTTGCATGGAAGTGATGCGTTCCAACAAGGTTTCATTTTTTTTGGATAGAGACAACCAGATCTGGAGCAAGATCACAATCTTTTGAGAGCCACAGATGTTGGTAAGGTTGTTGTTGTGTGTGGGTACAGAGATGTTGGCAAGGGTTGTGCTGTAGTCATGAAGGTTACTGGAGCTAGGGTCATTATTACAGAGATTAATCATATCTGTGCCCTCCAAGCTCTTATGGAAGGTCTTCCTATTCTCACCCTCGAAGATGTAGTTAGCTCTAAAAGGAGGTCTATATGTTGTCTAAGCATCTGGATGAGAAGGTGGCTGCGTTGCACTTCCCTAAATTGGGTGCGAGGCTGATAAAGTTTCTCCTGATCAAGCTGGATATATTAATGTGTCTGTCGAGGGACCTTACAGCCTGCTGACTACATACTGAAGGGAAACTGCATTTTGGTTGACACCGGGTCGGTGAGTAACAAGTGAAAAAACTACTCGACATGTGAATGAAATGTCTATTGGACTGATATAAATTAAAACCGTTGATGAAGGCAAGATCAGAAGAGTTTGATCCTTTTTTTAGATGGCAGAGTATTACTCAACTATGGGGCATACATCTCCATATTTGCAGGCATATAATCATTATCAGGTTGAGCATTTCCAGGAAACAAAAGATACAGGTGCCAGGGAACCAGATAGATATAGAACTTTCAAAGATTATACAAGATCTAGTATGCTAAATTTAGCCTATTCTACATTAGTTGATTTTTGCAACAATCTGGAGGACATCTACAGATAGCAGTAAAGACACGAATACAACATTGTGCAGCATCATAAGCCAGGACTTCAATGCTGATTAAGATTGGGTAAGTTTCATATGAAGGCATTGAAGAAAACTGAATTGGGAGCATAGTTGTAAAATCAAGATGTATAGTAAAGGGGAATCTGATCATAGATTGGAAACAAATACATAGACATTAAGGCAATGGTCATTTTCTGATGGTTGGGCTCTTTTTACTTTGCCAGGAGACCTCTATCACTTAATGCACATTTACTACCCATGGAATTTCTAGAAATCAGATCCATAATCGCCAGGCCAGATCAAGAACATCATTTCCCAATGATGGTATGGGCTGCAGCATCGTTAATGCAAACAATAAATTTGATTTGACCATGAGATGTTTCCTTTTTGACCAAGACAGAACTTTCACCAGCGCAGAAGGCGGAATTATAACCAGTTAGCTGGTGAAAAGAAGATCTTTCACCAACTAATTAGCAGATCGAAAGGCGTAATAGATGGTGAAACTACAGAAAGCAAATTTTGGAAAGATAAGTTGGAGAAAATCAATTTTGGAGTGATTAAAGAGTTATGGGAGCATCAAAGGATTAACCACCAAATCAAAAACAATCAACATCAAAGATTTGTGGAGATTTTGAGACCAAATGTTAAAATTAGTCAACTAAAGTTTTGGTTACAGTTGTTGAAGGATTTCAACTAAGATTCCATCTATAGAGGACATCTATCTTTACCTTCCACGACACATCAGAGTCATAAAAGTGATGAAGACCAGATGTCAAAGATCAACAAAAAAGACAGTTCAAGTCCTAGGAACTAGTCTTTTGATTATCAAATTGTATTTGGTCAGTTTTATTTTCTATATTTAGATATACAGATCCAAGTTTTCAGGATCTAAAAACTGATTGTAAAGGCTATAAATGCCTATCTTTTTAAGAGATCAGGGTTCAATCCTGGATACATTTTGGCTCATGTACTTAGACTCTTATCTTGATATGAATCACAGTCTTATTTTGCTACCAATGTCAGATTTGTTCATCTGTTGCATTACTCTATACTTTGATTCAGTTAAGCTCATCTTTTAAGAACTATTATCTTCTTATTTAGCTCATGAATTTGAATTAAAGGATCTCTTATTGTCTTGTATGACCCTGCATGTTAATGTACTTGGTTATCTAGATTAGTGTTCTTCATACCCTATTCCAATTACTTTATCTTATTATTGATTTCTAAAAGCACTGTCTTATTCGAATGCATGATAAGTTGTTCTTCTCATTAGCCATTGATATATCCCATTGATCCAAGCATACCAAATTTAACATATTCTTGAGTTACCAAGCATCTTTGGCCTATAACCCCAAGGAGTTTCTTGGAGTGATAACAAATTGGTGTCGTTGCCGGGGAGAGGAGATCGGAGCTCAGCTTCCCTGGGAGACGACATAGATCTGATCTTTGATGATAGACAAAGGTTGGACACTACATTGGTTGTAATCATCTATTTGGACACTCTATGAAGGACAGATTCAATGGTGACTGCACAACATTCAGATGTCAAAAGCGTTTTCTGCTCTTTTGGCTCGGAGGTTTGCACCTCTCAATTTTTCTTAATTCTTGGTTTCCCACATCCAATACCTGTTATGTCAGAATGGGGAGATTTTCTTCCTAGCTTCAAAGAGAGCAAAGAAGAAAATCCTGCAAAACACCTCCTCAAGTTTCATGAGTGCATGGATCTACTAGATCTACATCATGAAGATGTTCATATTTTCATTGTATGGTGATGCACGTCAGTGGTAGTTTTCTTTACCTCCTTCCAATATTTCATCCTTGAAGGATTTTCACCAAGTATTCACTGAACATTGTAAAAGGTACTTTTCATATGAGTTTGCATTCAATAATTGTTGTGAAGAATATGAATTTCATTCTCAGGTTGGCAATGTAAATAGAGAAGAATATATCCCTCATCATTTGCATCATATCTCTAATGATCTTCATGATGATGTGCTTTCACATCAACGTAAACTAGAAATGGATTATAAAGGAGCTCAATGTTCTCTAGATACACATCGAAATGATCAGCTTTCTGTTGGTCAGATATCCATTGAAATAAGTAAAGCTAGCCCATAATTTTCATATCTGCAGATCAAGAGAAGTGGTAGTAACTATGAACAACAAGATTTTTAGAAAACATCAAATCTCCAAAAAGGACAACAAGAGGATTATTTTTCTCCTTATGTACCTTACATATCGATGTCAGATGAGAAGGATGAATATGATGAGGTAAAAGGTGATATTGTTTCAAATCTATTTCAAGATCCTATTGCTGATGACTCTATGCAAGAATCTTCATCTCCATCATTAGAAATTGTTCTTGATGTTCCCATATTTGATAAATATGGTGATGAGGAAGAAGACTTTAAGTCTTGGGAAGGATTGTTGACTACTAAAATTGCTTCTAGTCCTACTTTTCAGCAAAAATATGATTATCAGTTTGACACATTAGCAAGTGATAGTTTCAAATCTGTGGCAAATACTATGAGCAGGCCTCATCTTTCAGATTTGCAAACACAAGGAAATTATAGCAGACATGAAATCTTGAAAGGTGATGAGCAGATTGACCAATCAGTAGGTGAAAGTATTGCATCTGCAGTATATGTTGAGGACAACTCATATTTTCCGGACTTTAAGATAAAGGTAGATTGCGGCAGATATGAAAAAGGTGAGGAGCTGAAAAGTCTGGATCAACAGTCCATCCTATATGTTTCTCCAACAGATTTCGAGCATCCTGCATTCAACAGTGAGATTAGTAAAGGCGGCCTTCAACATCATTTCAAATTACAGGGGGATCAACAGTCCAAAGAGGTATTGCTTTTTGAATTTGATGACCCTTTTGCTGACTATTTGGAGTCTATGAGAAACATAAATGTTAAAATATTTATGTCAGAAGAAGATTGTCTTTATCATCTGTTCAAACCTCTTTTTTGCATGATATGGCTTCCATTATTTTTTGGGTCAAGATCTAGCATGATGTCAGTAAATCAGTTTCTCACATGGCTTCATTGGAAGGATGACTTCAGTTGATAAGAGGCAGTACAGTTGGTTAGTGTAGGAGTAGGCAGAAGAATAATCTCACCATACGAGCAACTAGATATTTTCAGTTGTTGAGGTCATAAATAAGCAGGGCAAGTTACAAGCAGGTTACAGGCAGGCTACAGGCAGGTTGCAGGTTTGTAGAGGAACAATTGCATAGGCCAGATGACTCCATGCCCAATGCTAAAGGCTACTGGAACTACTAGGTTCTTGGAAAACTCACAGGGAGGTCTCCATCCCAGTTGGAGCCAGTTGTTAGCGATCAAAATGCACAGGTTTGTTGAGAGCGTTTTTATCTCTCTGTCTCCCTATTTCACTCATTTTTCTTATTATCCTTTGGCCAGTGTCTTAAACTTCTAGTTTCCTTATCAGATCTCATTGATCATGATTTCTCAAAACCTTTGTTATTCAATCTTCAACCTAATTCTAAACCCAAGCTACATTAATTATATGACAAACTCCAAGTCATCTTAATGTCTAAGCCTAATCCATCCTATCGGGTTTATTACTTTTTATAAAAGAGCTAAGCTTTAGACTGTTATCAAAAGTTTGGGGACCTGCAAGTTATTTCCCAACACAAGCCATAAACCTAGCGCACCAAGTTAGAAGTCAAGACAAAGTTCAAGTCCACATGTCACAAATCCATACAAATCATAAGGTATTTCTCATACCGAGTCAAACAACAGGTTTAAGCCACAAATCGACACACCAGTCAAGCGCAACACAACATCAAGAAATGTCCCATATGACTCATCGATCATGGTCGAGGGTATTGACAGATAGATAACCGTGTGAAGATTATAATTGTAGTTTGTTCTTAATTATCATAGCATATCATTGCCCAAGAACAAGTGCCAAATTCCAAGTCCATATGTTACCAAAGACACCCAAGTCGACACACAAGTGTCGAGCCCACATACAAAACAAGACATCAAAGCCACGGGTAAATTATCATTTTGTTTTCTATGCCAAATCGCCAAATCAAGATACAAGTCAATACACAAATCCGAGTGCAATTTTCAAGCCTGACACCACTCATTCCATCAGTTGATAGGTGCCTGAAATTTTGCAGATGGCGTTTTGAAATTCGGTTGTTGGTAGATTTTACGGTATACTACACGAGCTTACATGTGTCTTGTGATTGAGAATAATTCCGTTCTAAAGTGGGCCACAGAAAACAACCATGAACAGGTGAAGATGAGTGATATTTCAATAAATAAATTGCTCTAATCATCACTAAAATAACAACAAAAAAATCAAGATGGTATTTGTAGCAGGTGTGGTATTTGCATGGAAGTGATGCGTTATAACAAGGTTTCAATTTTTCGGGATAGAGACAACCAGATCTAGAGCAAGATCATAGTATTATGAGAGCCAGAGATGCTGGTAAGGTTGTTGTTGTGTGTGGGTATGGAGATGTTGGCAAGGGTTATGTTGTAGTCATGAAGGTTGTAGGAGCTAGGGTCATTATTACAGAGATTAATCCTATCTGTTCCCTCCAAGATCTTATGTAAGGTCTTCCTATTCTCACCCTCGAAGATGTAGTTAGCTCTAAAAGGAGGTCTATATGTTGTCTAAGAATATGGATGAGAAGGTGGCTGCGCTGCACTTCCCTAAATTGGGTGCCAGGCTGATAAAGTTTCTCCTAATCAAGCTGAATATATTAATGTGCCTGTTGAGGGACCTTACAGCCTGTTGACTACATACTGAAGGGAAACTGTATTTTGGTTGACACTGGGTGGGTGAGTAACAAGTGAAAAAACTACTCGACATGTGCATGAAATGTCTATTGGACTGATATAAATTAAAATCGTTGATGAAGGCAAGATCAGAAGAGTTTGATCCTTTTTCTAGATGGCAGAGTATTACTCAACTATGGGGCATACATCTCCATATTTGTAGGCATATAATCATTATCAGGTTGAGCATTTCTAGGAAACAAAAGATACAGGTGCCAGGGAACCAGACAGCTAAAGAACTTTCGAAGATTATACAAGATCCAGTGTGCTAAATTTAGCCTATTCTACATTAGTTGATTTTTGCAACAATCCATAGGACATCTAAAAATAGTAGCAAAGACATGAATACAACATCGTGCAACATCATAAGCCAAGACTTCAATGTTGATTAATATTGGGTAAGTTTCATATGAAGGCATTGAAGGAAACTGAATTGGGAGCATAGTTGTAAAATCAAGATGTACAGCAAAGGGGAATTTGATCACAGATTTGAAACAAATACATAGACATTAAAGCAATGGCCATTTTTTGATGGTTGGGCTCTTTTTACTTTGCCGGGAGACCTCTATCACTTGATGCACATTTGCTACCCATGGAATTTCCAGAAATCAGATCCATAATCGCCAGGCCAGATCAAGAACATCATTTCCCAATGATGGTATGGGTTGCAACATCGTTAATGCAAATAATAAATTTGATTTGACCATGAGATGTTTCCTTTTTGACCAAGACAGAACTTTTGCCAGCGCAGAAGGGGGAATTATAACTAGTTAGCTAGTGAAAAGCATAGCTTTCACCAGCTAATTAGCAAATCGAAAGGCATAATAGCTAGTGAAACTAAAGAAAGAAAATTTTGGAAAGTTTAGCTGGAGCAAAGAAATTTTGGAGTGATTAAAGAGTTATGGGAACCTCAAAGGATTAACCACCAAATCAAAAAAAATCAGCATCAAAGATTCGTGGAGATTTTGAGACCAAATGTTAAAATTGGTCAACTAAAGTTTTGGTTACAGTTGTTGAAGGATTCCAACTAAGATTCCAGCTACAAAGGACATCCGTATTTACCTTCCACGGCAAATCATAGTCATAAAAGTGATGAAGACAAGATGTCAAAGATCAACAAAAAAGACAGTTCAAGTCCTAGGAACTAGTCTTTTGATTATCAAATTGTATTTGGTCAGTTTTATTTTCTATATTTAGATATACAGATCCAAGTTTTCAGGACTAAAAAGTGATTGTAAAGGCTATAAATGCCTATCTTTTTAAGAGATCAGGGTTCAATCCTAGACACATTTTGGCTCATGTACTTAGACTCTTATCTTGATATGAATCACAATCTTCTTTTGCTACCAATGTCAGATTTTTTCATCTGTTGCATTACACTGTACTTTGATTTAGTTTAGCTCATCTTTTAAGAAATGTTATCTTCTTATTTAGATCATGAATTTGAATTAAAGGATCTCTTACTGTCTTGTATGACCCTGCATGTTAATGTACTTGGTTATCTAGATTAGTGTTCTTCATACCCTATTCCTATTACTTTATCTGGTTATTGATTTCTAAAAGCACTGTCTTATTCGAATGCATGATAATTTGTTCTTCTCATTAGCCATTGAGTTATCCCATTGATCCAAGCATACCAAATTTACCATATTCGTGAGTTACCAAGCATCTTTGGCCTACAACCACAAAGAGTTTCTTGGAGTGATAACAAATTGGTGTCATTGTTGGGGAGAGGAGATCGAAGCTCAGCTTCCCTGGGAGACGACATAGATCTAATATTTGATGATAGACAAAGGTTGGACACTACATTGGTTGTAATCATCTATCTGGCGATTCCATGAAGGATGGATTCAGTTGGGACTCCACAACATTCAGATGACAAAAGCGTTTTCTGCTCTTTTGGCTCGGAGGTTTGCACCTCTCAATTTTTCTTCAATTCTTGGTTTCCCACATCCAATACCTGATATGTCGGAATGGGGAGATTTTCTGCCTAGCTTCAAAGAGAGAAAACAAGACAATCTTGCAGAACACCTCCTCAAGTTTCATGAGTGCATGGATCTATTAGATCTACAACATGAAGATGTTCATGTTTTCATTGTATGGTGATGCACGTAAGTGGTATTTTTCTTTACCTCCTTCCAATATTTCATCCTTGAAGGATTTTCACCAAGTATTCAATGAACATTGTAAAATGTACTATTCAGATGACTTTGCATTCAATAATTGTTGTGAAGAATATGAATTGCATTCTCAGGTTGACAATGTAAATAGAGAAGAATATCTCCCTCATCATCTACATCATATCTCTAATGATCTTCATGATGATGTGCTTTCACATCAACGTAAACTAGAAATGGATTATAAAGGAGCTCAATGTTCTCTAGATACACATGGAAATGATCAGCTTTCTGTTGGTCAAATATCCATTGAAATAAGTAAAGATGGCCCACAATTTTCAGATCTACAGATCAAGAGAAGAGGTCGTAACTATGAAGAACAAGATTTCCAGAAAACATCAAATCTCCAAGAAGGACAACAAGAGGATTATTTTTATCCTTATGTATCTTACAGATCGATGTCAGATGAGAAGGATGAATATGATGAGGTAAAAGGTGATATTGTTTCAAATCTATTTCAAGATCCTATTGCTGATGACTCTATGCAAGAATCTTCATCTCCATCATTAGAAATTGTTCTTGATGTTCCCATTTTTGATAAATACGGTGATGAGGAAGAAGACGTTATGTCTTGGGAAGGATTGTTGACTACTAAAATTGCTTCTAGTCCTACTTTTAACGAAAAAGATGATTATCAGATTGACACATTAGTAGGTGACAGTTTCAGATATGTGGAAAATACTATGAGCAACCCTCATCTTTCAGATTTGCAGACACAGAGAAATTATAGCAGACATGAAGACTTGAAAGGTGATGAGCAGATTGACCAATCGGTAAGTGAAAGTATTGCATCTGCAATATATGTTGAGGACAACTCACATTTTCCAGACTTTCAGATAAAGGTAGATTGAAGTAGATATGAAAAAGGTGAGGAGATGAAAAGTCTGGATCAACAGTCCATCCTATATGTTTCTCCAACAGATTTCGAGCAGCCTACATTCAACAGTGAGATTAGTAAAGGCAGCCTTCAACATCATTTCAAATTACAGCGGGATCAACAGTCCAAAGAGGTATTTCTTTGTGAATTTGATGACCCTTTTGCTGACTATTTGGAGTCTATGAGCAGCATAAATGTTAAAATATTTCTGTCAGAAAAAGATTGTCTTTATCATCTGTTCAAACCTCTTTTTTGCATGATATGGCTTCCATTGTTTTTCAGGTCAAGATTTAGCATGATGTCAGTAAATTAGTTTCTCACATGGCTTCATTGGAAGCATGACTTCACTTGATAAGAGGTAGTACAATTGGTTAGTGTAGGAGTAGGCAAAAGAATAAGCTCTCCATATGAGCAGCTAGATCTATTCAGTTGTTGAGCTCATAAATAAGCAGGGCAGGTTACAGGTAGGTTACAGGCAAGCTACAGACAAGCTACAGGCAGGCTGCAGGTTTACAGAGGAACACTTTCACAGGCTAGATGACTCCATGCCCAATGCTAAAGTCCACTGGAACTACTAGGTTCTTGGAAACCTCACAGGGAGGTCTCCATCCTAGTTGGAGCCAGTTGTTAGTGATCAAAATGCACTGGTTTGTTGAGAGCATTTTTATCTCTCTCTCTCCCTGTTTCACTCATTTTTCTTATTATCCTTTGGCCAGTGTCTTAAACTTCTAGTTTCCTTATCATCTCTCATTGATCATGATTGCTCCAAACCTTTGTTATTCAGTCTTCAACCTGCATTTCACAAATACATATTGTCAATATTTCTTAATTGATACATAGCATAAACCCTAGTTTTTTCCTTTTTCAAACAAAAATAATATAATTCTTGTGGTGTGTGTTTGCACTAAGTGATCTATGGACTAAGTATAAACCCAAGCTACATTAATTATATGACAAACTCCAGGTCATCTTAATGTCTAAGCCTAATCCAACTTATCGGGTTTAAGACTTTTTATAAAATATCTAAGCTTTAGAATCTTATCAAAAGGTTGGGGACCTGCAAGCTATTTCCCAACCCAAGCCATAAACCTAGAGCACCAAGTCAGTAGTCAAGACAAAGCTCAAGTCCACATGTCACAAATCCATACAAATCGCAAGGTATTTCTCATACCGAGTCAAACAACAAGTTTAAGCCACAAATCGACACACCAGTCAAGCGCAGCGCAACATCAAGCGTTGTCCCATATGACTCATCGATCATGGTCGAGGGTATTGACACATAGATAACCGTGTGAAGATTCTAATTGCATTTTGTTCTTAATTATCAGAGCATATCATTGCCCAAGTGCAAGTGCCAAATTCCAAGTCCATATGTTACCAAAGACACCCAAGTTGACACACAAGTGTCGAGCCCACATACCAAACAAAACATCAAAGCCATGGGTAAATTATCAGTTTGTTTTGTATGCCAAAGAGCCATATCAAGACACAAGTCAATACATAAAGACCAGCGCAATTTTCAAGCCTGACACCACTCGTTCCATCAGTTGATAGGTGTCCAAAATTTTGCAGATGGCGTTTTGAAATTCGATTGTTGGTAGACTTTATGGTATACTACACGATCTTACAGGTGTCTTGTGATTGAGAATAATTCAGTTCTGAAGTGGGCCACAAACAACAGCCACGAACAGGTGAAGATGGGTGCTATTTCAATAAATAAATTGCTCTGATCATCATTAAAATAACAACAGAAAAATCAAGATGGCATTTGCAACAGGTGTGATATTTGCATGGAAATGATGCGTTACAACAAGGTTTCAATTTTTCGGTATAGAGACAACCAGATCTAGAGAAAGATCACAGTCTTATGAGAGCCACAGATGCTGGTAAGGTTGTTGTTGTGTGTGGGTATGGAGATGTTGGCAAGGGTTGTGCTGCAGTCATGAAGGTTGTTGGAGCTAGGTTCATTATTACAGAGATTAATCCTATCTGTGCCCTCCAAGCTCTTATGGAAGGTCTTCGTGTTCTCACCCTCGAAGATGTAGTTAGCTCTAAAATGAGGTCTATATGGTGTCTAAGCATCTGGATGAGAAGGTGGCTATGCTGCACTTCCCTAAATTGGGTGCCAGGCTGATGAAGTTTCTCCTAATCAATCTTAATATATTAATGTGCCTGTTGAGGGACCTTATAGCCTGGTGACTACATACTGAAGGGAAAGTTCATTTTGGTTGACACAGGGTGGGTGAGTAACAAGTGAAAAAACTACTTGACATGTGAATGAAATGTCTATTGGACTGATATAAATTAAAACCGTTGATGAAGGTAAGATCAGAAGAGTTTGATCCTTTTTCTATATGGCAGAGTATTACTCAACTATGGGGCATACATCTCCATATTTGTAGGCATATAATCATTATCAGGTTGAGCATTTCCAGGAAACAAAAGATACAGGTGCCAGGGAACCAGATAGCTACAGAACTTTCGAAGATTACACAAGATCCAATGTGCTAAATTTAGCCTATTCTACATTAGTTGATTTTTGCAACAGTCCAGAGGACATCTACATATAGTAGCAAAGACATGAATACAACATCGTGCAACATCATAATCCAGGATTTCAATGTTGATTAAGATTGGGTAAGTTTCATATGAAGGCATTGAAGGAAACTGAATTGGGAGCATAGTTGTAAAATCAAGATATACTGTAAAGGGGCATCTGATCAGAGATTGGAAACAAATACATAGACATTAAAGCAATGGTCATTTTCTGGTGGTTGGGATCTTTTTACTTTGTCAGGAGACCTCTATCACTTGATGCACATTTACTACCCATGGAATTTCCAGAAATCAGATCCATAATCGCCACGCCAAATCAAGAACATCATTTCCCAATGATGGTATGGGTTAAAACATCGTTAATGCAGACAATAAATTTGATTTGACCATGAGATGTTTCCCTTTTGACCAAGACAGAACTTTCACCAGTGCAGAAGGCGGAATTATAACCAGTTAGCTGGTGAAAAGCAGATCTTTCACCAGCTAATTAGCAGATCGAAAGGCGTAATAGCTGGTGAAACTACAAAAAGAAAATTTTGGAAAGTTAAGATGGAGCAAAGCAATTTTGGAGTGATTAAAGAGTTATGGGAGCATCAAAGGATTAACCACCAAATAAAAAACAATCAACATCAAAGATTCGTGGAGATTTTGAGACCAAATGTTAAAATTGGTCAACTAAAGTTTTGGTTACAGTTGTTGAAGGATTCCAACTAAGATTCCAGCTACAGAGGACATCTGCCTTTACCTTCCATGACACATCAGAGTCATAAAAGTGATGAAGATCAGATGTCAAAGATCAATAAAAAAGACAATTCGAGTCCTAGGAATTAGTCTTTTGATTATCAAATTGTATTTGGTCAGTTTTATTTTCTATATTTAGATATACAGATCCAAGTTTTCAGAATCTAAAAACTGATTTTAAAGGCTATAAATGCCTATCTTTTTAAGAGATCGGGGTTCAATCCTGGATAAAATTTGGCTCATGTACTTAGACTCTTATCTTGATATGAATCATAGTCTTCTTTTGCTACCAATGTCATATTTTTTCATCTGTTGCATTACTCTGTAATTTGATTCAGTTTAGCTCATCTTTTAAGAACTGTTATCTTCTTATTTATCTCATGAATTTGAATTAAAGGATCTCTTACTGTCTTGAATGATCCTGCATGTTAATGTACTTGGTTATCTAGATTAGTGTTCTTCATATCCTATTCCAATTACTTTATCTTATTATTGATTTCTAAAAGCACTGTCTTATTCGAATGCATGATAAGTTGTTTTTCTCATTAGCCATTGAGTTATCCCATTGATCCAAGCATACCAAATTTACCATATTGTTGAGTTACCAAGCATCTTTGGCCTACAACCCCAAAGAGTTTCTTGGAGTGATAACAAATTGGTGTGATTGTTGGGGAGAGGAGATCGAAGCTCAGCTTCCCTGGGAGACGACATAGATCTGATCTTTGATGATAGACAAAGGTTGGACACTACATTGGTTGTAATCATCTATCTGGCCACTGCATGAAGGACGGATTCAGTGGTGACTGCACAACATTCAGATGTCAAAAGTGTTTTCTACTCTTTTGGCTCGGAGGTTTGCACCTCTCAATTTTTCTTCAATTTTTGGTTTCCCACATCCAATACTTGATATGTCGGAATGGGGAGATTTTCTGCCTAGCTTCAAATAAATAAAAGAAGACAATCCTATAGAACACCTCCTCAAGTTTCATGAGTGCATGGATCTATTAGATCTACAACATGAAGATGTTCATGTTTTCATTGTATGGTGATGCATGTCAGTGGTATTTTTCTTTACCTCCTTCCAGTATTTCATCCTTGAAGGATTTTCACCAAGTATTCACTGAACATTATAAAAGGTACTATTCAGATGAGTTTGCATTCAATAATTGTTGTGAAAAATATGAATTGCATTCTCAGGTTGACATTGTAAATAGAGAAGAATATCTCCCTCATCATGTACATCATATCTCTAATGATCTTCATGATGATGTTCTTTCACATCAACGTAAACTAGAAATGGATTATAAAGGAGCTCAATGTTCTCTAGATACACATGGAAATGATCATCTTTCTATTGGTCAGATATCCATTGAAATAAGTAAAGATATCCCACAATTTTTAGATCTGTAGATCAAGAGAAGCGGTAGTAACTATGAAGAACAAGATTTTCATAAAACATCAAATCTCCAAGAAGGACATCAAGAGGATTATTTTTCTCCTTATGTACCTTACATATCGATGTCAGATGAGAAGGATGAATATGATGAGGTAAAAGGTGATATTGTTTCAAATCTATTTCAAGATCCTATTGCTGATGACTCTATGCAAGAATCTTCATCCCCATCATTAGAAATTGTTCTTGATGTTCCCATATTTGATAAATATAGTGATGAGGAAGAAGAGTTTAAGTCTTGGGAAGGATTATTGACTACTAAAATTGCTTCTAGTCCTACTTTTCAGCAAAAAGATGATTATCAGATTGACACATTAGCAGGTGACAGTTTTAGATCTATGGAAAATACTATGAGTAGCTCTCATCTTTCAGATTTGCAGACACAGAGAAATTATAGCAGACATGAAGACTTGAAAGGTGATGAGAAGATTGACCAATCAGTAAGTGAAAGTATTGCATTTGTAGTATATGTTGAGGACAACTCACATTTTCCAGACTTTCAGATAAAGGTAGATTGTAGCAGATATGAAAAAGGTGAGGAGCTGAAAAGTTCGGATCAACAGTCCATCCTATATGTTTCTCCAACAAATTTCGAGCAGCCTGCATTCAACAGTCATATTAGTAAAGGCAACCTTCAACATCATTTCAAATTACAGCGGGATCAACAGTCCAAAGAGGTATTGATTTGTGAATTTGATGACCCTTTTGCTGACTATTTAGAGTCTATGAGCAACATAAATGTTGAAATATTTATGTCAGAAGAAGATTGTCTTTATCATCTGTTCAAACCTCTTTTTGCATGATATGGCTTCCATTGTTTTTCGGGTCAAGATCTAGCATGATGTCAGTAAATCAGTTTCTCACATGGCTTCATTGGAAGCATGAATTCACTTGATAAGAGGCAGTACAGTTGGTTAGTGTAGGAGTAGGCAGAAGAATAAGCTCACCATACAAGAAACTACATCTTTCCAGTTGTTGAGCTCATAAATAAGCAAGGCAGGTTACAAGCAAGTTACAAGCAGGCTACAGGCAAGCTACAGGCAAGCTGCAAGTTTGCAAAGGAACAATTGCACAGGCCAGATGACTCCATGCCTAATGCTAAAGGCTACTAGAACTACTAGGTTCTTGGAAAGCTCACAGGGAGGTCTCCATCCCAGTTGGAGCCAATTGTTAGCGATCAAAATGCACTAGTTTGTTGAGAGCATTTTTATCTCTCTCTCTCTCCCTGTTTCACTCATGTTTCTTATTAGCCTTTGGATAATCTCTTAAACTTCTAGTTTCCTTATCAACTCTCATTGATCATTATTGCTCAAAACCGTTGTTATTCAGTCTTCAACCTGCATTTCACAAATACATATTGTCAATATTTCTTAATTGATACATAGCCTAAACCCTAGTTTTTGCCTTTTTCAAACAAAAATAATATAATTCTTGTGGTGTGTGTGTTCACTAAGTGATCTATGGCCTAAGTCTAAACCCATGCTACATTAATTATATGACAAACTCCAAGTCATCTTAATGTCTAAGCCTAATCTAGCCTATCGGGTTTATGAATTTTTATAAAAGATCTAAGCTTTAGACTCTTATCAAAAGGTTGGGGACCTGCAAGCTATTTCCCAACCCAAGCCATAAACCTAGCGCATCAAGTCAGGAGTCAAGACAAATCTCAAGTCCACATGTCACAAATCCATACAAATCACAAGGTCTTTCTCATACCGAGTCAAACAACAGTTTTAAGCCCCAAATCGACACACCAATCAAGCGCAGCGCAACATCAAGATTTGTCCCATATGACTCATCGATCATGGTCGAGGGTATTGACACATAGATAACCGTGTGAAGATTCTAATTGCAGTTTGTTCTTAATTATCAGAGCATATCATTGCCCAAGCGCAAGTGCCAAATTCTGAGTCCATTTGTTACCAAATCCACCCAAGTCGACACACAAGTGCCAAGCCCACATACCAAACAACACATCAAAGCCACGGGTAAATTATCAGTTTGTTTTGTATGCCAAAGCGCCAGATCAAGACACAAGTCAATACACAAAGCCCAATGCAAGTTTCAAGCCCGACACCACTCGTTCGATCAGTTGATAGGTGCCCAAAATTTTGCAGATGCTATTTTGAAATTTGATTGTTGGTAGATTTTATGGTATACTACATGATCTTACAGGTGTCTTGTGATTGAGAATAATTCAGTTCTGAAGTGGGCCACAAACAACAACCATGAACAGGTGAAGATGGGCGCTATTTCAATAAATAAATTTCTCTGATCATCATTTAAATAACAACAGAAAAATCAAGATGGTGTTTGCAGCAGGTGTGGTATTTGCATGGAAGTGATGTGTTACAACAAGGTTTCAATTTTTTGGGATAGAGACAAACAGATCTAGAGAAAGATCACAGTCTTATGAGAGCCATAGATGCTGGTAAGGTTGTTGTTGTGTGTGGGTATGGAGATGTTGGCAAGGGTTGTGCTGCAGTCATGAAGGTTGCTGGAGGTAGGGTCATTATTACAGAGATTAATCCTATCTGTGCCCTCAAAGATCTTATGGAAGGTCTTCTTGTTCTCACCCTTGAAGATGTAGTTAGCTCTAAAAGGAGGTCTATATGTTGTCTAAGCATCTGAAGGAGAAGGTAGCTATGCTGCACTTCCCTAAATTGGGTGCCAGGATGATAAAGTTTCTCCTGATCAAGCTCAATATATTAATGTGCCTGTTGAGGGACCTTATAGCCTGTTGACTACATACTGAAGGGAAACTGCATTTTGGTTGACACCGGGTGGGTGAGTAACAAGTGAAAAAACTACTCGAGATGTGAATGAAATGTCTATTGGATTGATATAAATTAAAATCGTTGATGAAGGCAAGATCAGAAGAGTTTGATCCTTTTTCTAGATGGAAGAGTATTACTCAACTATGGGGCATAAATCTCCATATTTGTAGGCATGTAATCATTATCAGGTTGAGCATTTCCAGGAAACAAAATATACAGGTGCTAGGGAACCAGAAAGCTACAAAACTTTCCAAGATTATACAAGATCCAATGTGCTAAATTTAGCCTATTCTACATTAGTTGATTTTTGCAACAATCCAGAGGACATCTACAGATAGCAACAAATACATGAATACAACATCATGTAGCATCATAAGCCAAGACTTCAATGTTGATTAATATTGGGTAAGTTTCATATGAAGGCATTGAAGGAAACTGAATTGGGAGCATAGTTGTAAAATCAAGATGTATAGTAAAGGGGCATCTGATCACAGATTGGAAACAAATACATAGAAATTAAAGCAATGGTCATTTTCTGATGGCTGGGCTCTTTTTACTTTGCCGGGAGACCTCTATCACTTGATTCACATTTACTACCCATGAAATTTCTAAAAATCAGATCCATAATCGCCAGGCCAGATCAAAAACATCATTTCCCAATGATGGTATGGGCTACAACATCGTTAATGAAAACAATAAATTTGATTTGACCATGAGATGTTTCCTTTTTGACCAAGACAAAACTTTCACCAATGCAGAAGGCATAATTATAACCTGTTAGCTGGTGAAAAGAAGAGCTTTCACCAGCTAATTAGAAGATCGAAAGGTGTAATAGCTAGTGAAACTATAGAAAGAAAATTTTGGAAAGTTAAGCTGGAGCAAAGCAATTTTGGAGTGATTAAAGAGTTATGGGAGCATCAAAGGATTAACCACCAAATAAAAAGCAGTCAACATCAAAGATTCATGGAGATTTTGAGACCAAATGTTAAAATTGGTCAACTAAAGTTTTGGTTACAGTTGTTGAAGGATTCCAACTAAGATTCCAGCTACAGAGGACATCTGCTTTACCTTCCACGACACATTAGAGTCATAAAAGTGATGAAGACCAGATGTCAAAGATCAACAAAAAAGATAGTTCGAGTCCTAGGAACTAGTCTTTTGATTATCAAATTGTATTTGGTCAGTTTTATTTTCTATATTTAGATATATAGATCCAAGTTTTTAGGATCTAAAAATTGATTGTAAAGGTTATAAATTCCTATCTTTTTAAGAGATCAGGGTTCAATCCTAGATACATTTTGGCTCATGTACTTAGACTCTTATCTTGATATGAATCACAGTCTTCTTTTGCTACCAATGTCAGATTTGTTCATTTGTTGCATTACTCTGTACTTTGATTCAATTTAGCTCATATTTTAAGAACTGTTATCTTCTTATTTAGCTCATGAATTTGAATTAAAGGATCTCTTACTGTCTTGTATGACCTTGCATGTTAATGTACTTGGTTATCTATATTAGTGTTCTTCATACCCTATTCCAATTACTTTATCTGATTATCGATTTCTAAAAGCATTGTCTTATTCGAATGCATGATAAGTTGTTCTTCTCATTAGCCATTGAGTTATCCCATTGATCCAAGCATACCAAATTTACCATATTGTTGAGTTACCAAGAATCTTTGGCCTACAACCCCAAAGAGTTTCTTGGAGTGATAACACGGAGGATCATGCGCATGGGAAGTAATCTTTATGTGATCCTTGCGTTAAACAAGAAGGGAGTAGCAGAAGGTCTAGAACACCTTCCTGTGGTGAAAGAGTTTGCAGATGTCTTCCTAGAGGATTTACCTGGGATGCCGCCGGAGAGGGAATCAAAATTTACCATAGACCTAAAATAGGGGATTGAACCGATAGCAAGAAATCCTTATCGAATGTCGACCCTAGAGTTATAAGAGTTGAGAATGAAACTGAAGGATTTGTTGGACCTAGGACTCATACGTCCAAGTGTGTCAGCGTGGGTTGCTCCTGTTATTTTATTATGAAATAAGGATGGGTCGTGGAGACTCTGTATGGACTACTATCAATTGAACAAAGCAACGATCAAGAATCAGTATCTGTTTCCAAGGATTGATGATCTATTCGACCAAATGAAAGGCATGACGGGGTTTTCAAATATCGACTTGAGATCAGGGTATTTCCTATTACAGATCAAGGAGGATGACGTTCGTAAGACTACCTTTAAGATGAGGTTTGGACGTTACGAGTTTGCTTTTTTACCGTTGGACTGACAAATTCCCCAAGGGTATTTATGAGTTTGATGAATGGGGTGTTTCGCAAGTACTTGAACAAATTTGTCCAAGTATTCCTTGAATATATTTTGATTTACTCTCGAACGTTGGAAGAGCATGGTGAGTACTTGTGCTTGGTATTACAGTGTCTGCGAGAGAACAAATTGTATGGGAAATTTTCTATATGCTCATGTTATCAATCGAATATTCACTACTTAGGGCATGTCATCTCCGATGAAGGTATTGTCGTGGGTCCAACAAGGGTCAAGGATATTATGGAATTTCCTACGCCAACAAATGTCCCGAAAGTGCATAGCTTCATGGGTTTAGCGGGATAACATCAATGGTTCATCGAGGGTTTCTCAAAGATAGCAAATACGATTACAGAATTGCAGAAGAAGAACACGAAGTTTGTTGGACCGAGAAATGCACAGAAGCGTTTTGGAGGCTCAAGGAGCTGTTGGCAACAACACTGATACTAAAGGTCCTTGACATGGACGCAGACTTCTTGGTATGAATTGACGCATCCAAAGAAGTCTTAGGCAGATTCTTTATGCAATATGATCGAGTGATCACTCAACCCTCGAGAAAGTTGAGAAGGCACGAGGAGAACTATGTGATGAACGATTTGGAGTTGTTAGACATTGTTTATCCCTTGAGAGTTTGGATACACTACCTTTTTGGATGCAAATTTAACTAAAAATGAACCACTGTGGACTACAACACATCTTTATGCAAGGCGACTTGAACAAGAGACAACGACGTTGGTTGGAATTGATTAGTGAGTATGATTTCAATATTTATTACATAAAAGGGAAAGTGGACAGAGTGTGGGATGCGTTGAGTCAGAGACCACACATCTTTTCGGTGATTTCCTCTTCAGAGGAATCTACGTGAAATTATTCTAAGTTTACAGTGTTATGATGACTGGTACAAGAGGTCAAGGATTTTATCGAACAAAATACAATGATGGTACCAAAATTTGAAGGATTTACTATGGACAACGAAAGGTCATTGAGATTTAAAGGTCAAATTTACATACCACCCAATGACGGGTTGAGAAGTTTGATACTAATGAGGCTCACAAAGTAGTGTACATGACTCACCTAAGAGTCACGAAGATGAGGGAAGACCTTAAACCCTTATTATTCTAGAAAGGAATGAAGGAAAACATAGTCAAATATGTGGCAAGATGTCTAGAATGTCAGCAGGTGAAGGTTGAACATAGACATCTGACATGATTACTATAGCCACACTATTCCTGAATCGAAAGGAGAGGGAATTTTGATGGATTTCATTTTTGGATTTCCACTGATGGCAAGGAGACACGACTCGATTTTTTGTGGTAGTTGACTGTTAAACCCTAATATTGGCTCATTTCCCCTTAATTGGGGCATATTACATTAGTAATGTTATTTTATTTATGTCTTCTTTATTCCATTAGTTGTAATTATACCTCTTAGTCTCCTATATATACCAAGGAGACATTTTCATTTGGAATCATCTTGTACTTGAACATTTATGTGGGGTAAAAGGAGGTTGCCCCCTCGAAGAGGCTTATTATCTGAAATTATCTCTTTTTCAAGGCGTTGAGTAATTATTCTGAGGTTTTTATATGCTATATTGATATTTGGTTCCTAACATATGGTATCAAAGCTCATGGTCTTGGGGTTTCGCTGCTACATCTGAGACACCTTGGTATTTTTGCTATAACTATTTTTATACAATGTTGTAGAAGAAAGGGCTTGCAGGATATTTAGTATATGGATCAAGGTACGTTGGGTTAAAATTTCATCTCTTGAGGCCTTATACTTTTGGAGAGACAACCTGTTCAAGATAGGGTTTGGGAATCATCCTGAACTGAGTCATTGTGAAATTTTTGCTATAAACATTTTTATGTAATGTTTCATACCCTGAACTCCAGAGGATATTCACAGAAATTAGTAAGGTATCTGTGGTAAAACTTTTAGCTTCTGGGTCATCTTACATTTGTAGATACACCCTGTGGAAGATAGGATATCTGAGTATTCCTATTGACTAGTCTCAAGAAGATGTTCCAGGTAAAAAACTCAGAACTTCTTCCTAGAGTAACCAAATTGAGTGAGACTAGTTTCATTGGATAGTGGATAGTCTGTAGTATTTCTGGTACGAGTTTCAAAATTTTATATCAATTATTTTGTGTGGGGCATGCTATACAAGAGAGATCTCCTGAAAAGGCCAAAAATCAACAAGTTGTGGGGAAGTTACCATAAATTCCACTTGGAACATCCAATTTTGATCATACCTATGGCATTGCAGAGAAGAAATATCAAAGAACTACATAAAAGAAAGTTTCATACCCAGAAGGGCCGAAACTTGGGAGATACAAAAAAAGAAATATTGTCTAGCAGAACCACCTCAAAATCAAGGTTCAAAAGTGATACTTGGCCAACATGCCACCCAAAAAGGGAACTTCTACACCAAATAAGCCTTCAGACAATCTTACTTGGACTCTTGATGAAGGTGAAGAAATGTGTAGGGACATAAATGATTTACAAAAGAAGATAGTAACAAAAGATGAACTACATGATATGGAAGCTAAGTTGGAGGCAATAAATACTAAGATGGATGGTTTAAAAGACAAGATCATGGAAGTATTGAAAATTTTCGTAACAAAGAAGACACCTGAAAGTGAAAATGCATCCCATGAAATTCATGATGAGGACACAAGGAAGGTGAATCAAGAATGGAGAAACTCCAACTTTGGGTTGAAGACCAACCACGTTCCTAATATCGATATGAGGAAGTTTGATGGCAAGGACCCAATCACATGGATACTTTAGATGGAGCAATTCTTTGATCTACATAATGTGCCTGATCCAGATTATTTTCAGCATGAAATATGATCGGAGATATAATAAATAAATGAATAGAAATATCGTAGATATTTAATAATATAACCGAAATATATTAGATATGCAACCATAAACACAGAGGTACAGTAATACACGATTTCTATTAATGAAATAAAAGTACAGAGACTATAAAAATACAGAGTGAAAGACTCGCTAGAATGGTGGCAGCTTATCTCTGAGAAGAGATGTGACATCTACTCGCATTTGGAAGAAGATGATTACAATGAGGCTCTGAAGGCCCTTTTACAATAAGCGGGAAAGCCAAAAACCCTAGACATCCAAAAACCTAACCCTAGGAGATGAAGCGCCAAAAGTCATGTGGGCCCCGTTTGGGTAAGTGAGTACATCAACTTCTCGGGGTCGTAAGTTTTGCATACGATCTCTGTTTTAGGCGTGTGATAGCTCATTGGAAAGGTATTGTCGAGGATATTGATTTTGGGGGCTCAATCATGCCTTCGGCTATCATTGAGAACATCTATCTCGAAAAACCTTCATTTGGGCCCTCAAAATGGCCCCGAAAGTTAAAACCTGCTAAAAATAGTAAATTGCCAAAATTTCCAGAAAACTATTTCGAGTCAGTTGGAAAAGGTGGGTGGCCACCGATATCCACCTGGATCAGTTCCACATACATAAAAGGTATGAATTGATTCTTTATATTTAGAACCCAATCAATTTGTATGGTATTGATCGCTTTGTTCTTGCAAATCACTCGTCACTTGGACAATTTTCACGGAAGAAATGATAGCACACTATGAGGATACAAGGAGCAATACCTTCTTTAGCCAATTGATAAATCTCAAGAAAAAGGGTTCAATTACCGAGAACATTGAGAACTTCCAAAGATTGAATATAAAGGTAACATATATTCCAGATGAGCACTTGATTGATGTATTTATAGGAACTTTAAAGGATAACATTCAACATGAGGTTCTCCTTTGGGAACCCAAATCATTGGAGAATGCATTTAAGGTGGCAAGAAATGTTGAAAGTAAAAATTTGGCTATGGCTACTAGAAGGACCAATCCTAACATCTATAGAGAGAACAATGCTCCTTCTTATAAAACACCTCAACAATTGGAGGAAAGAAAAGAAAAAGGTTTATGCTTTAATTGTGATAGCAAGTACAGTAAGGGACATAAGTGTGGTGAGAAGAAATTATTCTACATAGATTGTGAAGAGGAAGAAGAACAAGAAAAATAACCATCTCAAAATGAAAATGTAGAAGCAATTTCGTCTGAAGACTTGACTCCCATGATATCGTGTAATGCATTGGCTAGAATTAGCACTCCTCAAAACCTCAAGATCGAAGGATACATCAAAAAGTAAAAGGAAATAGTCCTAATTGATTATGGCAGTACTCATAATTTCATTCACTATAAATTAGCCAAAGCTCTCAATTGCTTTGTATATCCAGCACCAGAATTTCAAGTAATGATTGCAAATGGAGGAACTATCAATTGCTCATGAAAATGCAATAAGATCAATATTACTATGGGCGAATATGTAATGAATATTCCAACGATTTCTATACCCATGGGTGGTGCGGATGTTGTACTAGGAATCCAATGGTTACAATCATTAGGAACAATGGTTTTTAATTTTCAAGAACATTTCATGAAATTTTCATTGGAAGGAAAATAAATTGAGTTAAGAGGTATCACAGGGAAACCCAGTAAGGTGATAAGCTCTAATGGCATGACAAAATTATTGAAAAAGGGGCATTAAGTCATTATTGCACAACTATGCTCACTAGATGTTCAAACATCTAAGCCATCTATTCCTCAAGATATCCAAGGGATCATTGATAAGAATTCCAAAGTATTTGAGGATATTCCCAAAGGTCTTCCACCCACTCGAAATCATGATCATGAAATTTACCTAATTCCTAGAAGTGTTCCTCCTAACATCAGGCCATACAGATACCCTTACGCCCAGAAGAGTGAAATTGAGCGCATGGTTTAAGAAATGTTATAGGTTGGCATTATTAGACCTAGCCAAAGTTCTTACTCTGCACCAATGGTAATGGTATTCAAGAAAGATAGCTCATGGCATATGTGTCCAGATTATAGAGAGCTCAACATGATCACTATTAAAGATAAGTTTCTCATTCCCGTCATTGATGAATTGTTACATGAACTACATGGAGCAATCTATTTCACAAAATTGGATCTTCGTTCAGGGTATCATCAGATTAGAATGAAGGAAGAAGATATCCCAAAAACAACATTCCCAACTCATGAAGGCCATTATGAATTTTTGCTCATGCCTTTTGGCCTTACAAATGCACCTTCCACATTCCAAGGGTTGATGAATTCCATTTTCATGACCTTCCTTCGAAAATTTGTGTTAGTATTTTTTGATGATATACTAATCTATAGAAAGTCTTGGGAGGATCATGTGAGACATGTTGACAAGGTGCTACAACTACTAAAGGAGAAAAACTATATGCCAAACCATCCAAATGTTTCTTTGGAGTGAAGGAGATAGAGTATTTGGGTCATATTGTATCTCATGAAGGTGTCAAGGTAGACCCTAACAAGATTAAGGCCATGATGGACTGGCCGATTCCAAAAACATTGAAGAATCTTAGAGGTTTTTTGGGTTTGACAGGTTACTACCGCAAGTTTGTTCGACACTATGTAAGAATAGCAGGACCTTTAACGAAACTAACTAAGAAGGATGCATTTTCATGGACTCTAGAGGCAACTAAAGCTTTTGAACAACTTAAAGAGGTGATGTGCAAAGCTCTTGTCTTGACCACTCTAGAATTCACAAAAACCTTTATTGTGGAATGTGATGCCTTGGGAAATGGAATTGGTGTTGTTCTAATGCAAGAAGGAGGGCCCCTGGCTTTTGAAAGTCAGCCACTCGAGGGAAAGGACTTACAGAAATCCATTTATGAGAAGGAAATGGTGGCAATACTACATGCATTGAAGAAATGGTGTCCTTACCTAATAGGTAGGCACTTCAAGGTCAAAACAGATCATGATAGTCTTAAATACTTCTTGGAACAAAGACTATCTTCAGAAGAACAA
>ML790047.1:107534-118308 GCA_009831015.1 Picea engelmannii | reverse complement strand
CCCTAATATTGGCTCATTACCCCTTAATTGGGGCATATTACATTAGTAATGTTATTTTATTTATGTCGGATTTATTCCATTAGTTGTAATTATACATCCTAGTCTCCTATATATACCAAGGAGACATTTTCATTTGGAATCATTTTGGAGTATTGATTCCAGGGGTTTTTAATGTCTACCAAGTTAGTCAAGAGGCGAGTGGCACCCTTGGAGAACGTAGTGGGTCCTGAAGGACATGTCGCACAAGGAAAATGGAAAAAGGCGAGTGACACCCTTGGAGCACGTAGTACGTCCTGAAGGGAATGTCACACAAGGAAAACAAAAAAAGGAGAGTGGCACTCATGGAGCACCTAGTGCATCCTAAAGGGCACGTCATGATTTCAACGGGTAAGTGAATAAACCTAGTCGACCTTAAAATGACTGATGTGATAAGTAAGCTTTAAAAACAATTTCCCTAATAAAAATGTTGCCGAGCCTAGTGAAATTAAAATCTAGGTCTAAGTAACACATGTGGTCAAAAAATAATAATAATCATAATTAAACATGTAACAAGAAGGGGGTAAGAAATTCAATTAAATTATTAAAATCAAATTTCAATGGGGGACTCAAATTTTAAAAGGGAAATGATTGTTTTATCTACATATGCTAATTTAATTTTTAATTAAAAAGAAAAAGGGGTAAATGGTTGTTTTCCCACACTTGCTAATTTGAGTTTTAGTTAAAAAGGGAAAAGAGAGAAACTTAAAAGAAATAGGAAACTAAAGGAAAAAGAGGAAACATAAAGAAAAAGGGAAACATAAGGAAAAAGTTGAATGTTTAACTTAGTAAGGAATCTTGCCTTTGAGAACTTTCTAATTATGAACTCAACTAGGAATTTAGTAAAGGAATAAGTCATTAAAATGTGTAAGGGAATTTTGGGACACCAAGGAGCGTTTTTAGGAATGATTTTAGGTGGGTAAGGGAAATTAATTTTCTGGTTCAACTAGGAGGATGGGTGACATGTGTACAGGGGAGGTTTTTTCTGATTAATTTAATGAAAAAGAAATTAAATGAGAATTTGGGAAATAAATCACATAAAAACTCTATAAAAAGGGTGGAGGAGGAGGAGTATGGATCTCATCTTTATGTGTAACGTTACGCTACTGAATTTTTGTCTGAACTTATCCTGTGGGAGTTGGGATATCCAGCTCGGGTAACGAGTAGTAGCTCGATCTTGTGAGGCGAGATAGGTGCTAGTTGTTCTCTGGTATAGTGTGTGTGGCCCCTTTGCATCTCGGGGAGCTCAAGGGGAGGAAGAGTACCCCTAGTGTTGGCTGGGAGGTACTGGTGAGGTCACATCAGTCGGCAAGCGAGAGTTGGATGGAGCGCGGGTGGGACACCGACTCAGAGTTGTCACATTGGGCTATGATACACATGCGTTTATGTTCGAATGGTAGATTAATGTTGTTCTTGAGCCTTCATTATTGTACCTCTATTGTGTAAGGAAATTTGTTTTACTCGGTACTTTAATTAAAGAACTTAATGTCATCCTAGTCTTACGCTCACTACATTCTGACTTGATTTCCTTGGCAACCCAAACCCTGATTGCTATGACTGTTCTTTTTTTGTTTTATTTATTATTATGTATAATTTTGTGTTTTTCCCTTATCCCTTCAGTCATCAGTCCATGCCTAAGAAGTTGTCCTGGAGCCAAATCAACGGTCGTCACTTTGGTGTTTAAAGACCTATAGATTCTAATGCCCTGTTTTTCTGTGCATGGATGATGAGTGAAGGATAAATTTTGCCCAGCGTCAATCCCTTACTTATCTCTGTGTTTTTCTCTTGTGATTAATCCTGGATCTTTGCGCCTTCTTGTGAACAAGTATCCTTGCGTTGATTGATTCATTTTCGAATGAATGGTCCTTGCACCTCCTTGTGTTGAGTATCTCCGTGTTTTTGTTGATTGTCTCTACACTTTATCTTTGCGATCTCTTGGCATTTTACACTGTATGAAACCACAATTTATTAGGCATTTGTACATCGCATCTGGTTTGGATTTTTGTTCCTTATTTTTGGATCCTTATGGATATTACACAACGATTTTTATTTGTTTGATACACTGCAAATTTTTTTTACACAACATTTTAGTGATGGCGTTATTGTTCTTTAGTTATGTTTTTATTTATGTTAAAAACATAGTGAAACTCTTGAGATACAACGATTCATGGATAACAATCATTCATGATTTATTAGATAACATTATGTTTTGTTTACACAACCATTCATCCATATATTTAATAGAATGTGTTTATAGATTCAAGAAAGCTATAGATGTAAAAGACATCGATACATGATGATGTTAGAAGATAGTGATATTGTTGTTAGCATTTACACCAACGTTTTCTACATTTTCCGTTACCTGCATTTCCATGGTTGCTTTACCTGCAATTTCATGAATCACGTTTTCATGGTTTTCCTGTACTTGCATTTTCATGGTTGTTGTACCTGCGTTTTCTGCGTGGATTGCATTTGACTAGCAACCTTGTTTACATTTGACAATGATGTTATAGCTTTTGTATGACAACAATTTCCTATTTATCTGATAACAAATAGTTTATAATATGGTCTGACAGTGATTTTACATGTTAGACAACGTAATATTCATTTACAAATTCACCCAGCGTTTTTCTTGGATTTGAATGGCATTGACTGGATTGGCTTGAATGGCATTATGATTTTCTTTTCTCACTACAATTTACCATTTTCCTTACTTACCACTGCGATTTTAGTGATGATGTTACCTCTGCGACTTCCCATAGTGGTTTTAATGTAGCGATTTATATAGTTAGCAATTTTGTTAATTTCCTTGATTTAAAGACAACGATAAATATATAGACAAGGATATGTTATTATTTATGTTTTTACACAACAGTAAAACCATGTTTTTATTGGAGTTTTACCCAGCCTTCACTTAGCATATCCCATAACGTTTATTTTTAGACACCTATCCATGATAGACAACAAATGTATAGTTTTTAGCAATCAATAGACTGGTTAGGTACAACGAATTTATACTTGGAGTGACAACGAATTTATTGATGTCTTGTGACTGTGTATTAGCTGAGTTTTGTGACTGCGTAAGTGGTTGGTTGTAATTGTTGAGTGGTATGCTGTGTATGACAACGATGTCCCCTTTGGTAATAATGATTGATAGCATGTTATCATGGGTAGCGATTTCCATTACTGTTTTCACCCACGAATCTGCTGGGCAGAGATCCATTTTTGGTAGAGTGTTGATTTCACTTTTAAATGTATTCACACATGATATTGTTATACCGCAATTTTGTTTTTAATTAGCATTGGTTAGATAGCTTGTTGTTTAGATATCCTATTATGTTTATGATGTTATTGTTCCTCAGTCATAGATCTTTGTTATTATTTAACTCAACAATATATCATATATTTACACTTTGTGATTTCTTATATATTAAATGACAACAATATCATATGTTATTTATGCCTATCATATATTTAAATGATAACAATATAATATACTTAACTTAGCTATATCATGTATTTAATAGACACCAATAAAAGCTAGACAATCATGTATTTAATAGACATCAATAAAAGCTAGACAACCATTATTAATAGCTAACAAAATACATGTTAGACAATGATATCATGCTAGATGACTAACTTGTAATAGACAAAGATTTTACAGTTAGACTGTGTTACCACTGGTAGACATAGATCTGTTGATAGGCAGAAAGGTGCATGGTTGACAATAAACATTAATGCACAACGATATTAATGTTAATTAGCGATTTCTTTGTTGATACCAAAAAGAGATTAACTCTTAGAGGGCTAATCACGTCCCTTAATTGACGTACGCTTGCCTTAGAAATTGTTGCACCATGAATTTAATGTGATGCATGATGGTTTAGTAGTCAGATTTCCCTGGCATCTTGTTGACCTGTTGCTTGGGTGCGTGGGTATAGTCTTCTTGTCCGTTAATCCGGTCTCCTCATGCGTTAAATTTTTCTTGGGTTATTGGTCTAGATTGTTATGTTGCGCTAGGGTTACCGTCACGCCTATCACCTGGAGACGACATGATTCTTGAGGAGGGGATCATTACGCACCCTGATGGATGTGAGGCAAACGTTAATCGGGCCTAAGTCTGTGCTTCCCGATGTGGGCGTTGTTCGTTGTAATGGTTGTTGGTATTTGATTTGTAACACCTTAAGGCATTGGGTTTGCACGACGTAGAGGTTTCTAGTTCTTGGTCATCGAAGTCATTGTGTCGGGTTGGTTGTTGTTGTCCTTTAGCTTGTAGGCGTTGTCTTGCTTGTGTCGCATGGGTAGTCATTTATATATGTCTTGGACTATCACATGTTTCGTCCAATTGCCTTATGTGCTAGTGTGCTGAGTCGTTGTTGTCTGTTGCTTGATCTGCGGGCGTTGTGTTCATCATCAAGTTTCGTTGTTTAACTGTTGTCGTTGTTGCCTTCCTGTCCTGCATAAAAAAAAAAAAAAAATCATTTTTGTGTTGCGTCACATGTAGTCGTAACGATGGGGACGTTATAGTAAAACAATCGTCTTCTGGATCCTTATCTATCTTTTTGGATGGATATTTTCTTATGAATTATCCTTGGAATTATTTAGTCCATTGTTATGGATGTTAGTTTCCACTTGTGTACCATTAATTGTCGATGCATCACTCTCCTCCTATCAAGGATTAAACCTACCATTCGGCCGATTGACTATACTTTTATGATATTCGTAAGATGGTTATAGGTTTTATTAATTAGTGTTTGAACATTGATTCCTTCATGCTTATTCGTTAACCTTGCAAAACATGGAATTGACAACTGCATGTTAACTCCACTTCAGTTAAGTAAATTTCTATTTATATATATATATACTTATTGGTGAGACTATCCAAGTAATAGCATATACGAGCTCCTTGTGGGCCTTCTCCTTGGCGTTTGGATGAATGTTGTGTCGTTACTCCAACTCTACATTACTTACGTATTGGTTGAACTGGAGTTTAAATATTAAACCTATACTTGAATATTACCAAACCTTTCTAATGGATATTTAGCATAGTAGGTAACAAAATTCTACTTGAAGTAACGTTTTCGTGTGGACTAATTACATATCCGAGTGTGAGGTCTATCTCTTGATTATAATTAACCTTCTACGTGGAAACCAAACCTTGCTCTATAAATGTAGAATAAAAGGTCATTAATGGATGGATGTCTTTAAGTTTTTAGGAAGGCAATTTACCTTTAGATTATTTCAATTGAGTTTAATGCCTATCAATAATAAATTAATTAATGATAAGGAGCGGAAGTAATATTTAAAGAATTACGCGAATGCTTTCCTTAATTTTTAATATTGTTGGTTGATTTAGTTATTAGATTCTCTTGTGTAGTTAGAATAATGATGATGTGTGATTGATTATGGTATTATAAACCTCCTTGTTCCTCAGAACAATCGCCATCCCTGAGACCTTAAGTGGTCAAAATAAATCGGATGAATCTTGGGCTTGAGCGTTGCTTATGTGTCTTGGAGGTCCTAACCGTGTAGGGTAGGTTGGGCGGGTAGTTCTTTAATTTTGTAGTGACTTAGTTGATCAATTAATTGTATTTTATTCAGTTGATCATGTGGTGTTGAATAACATTGCTCTTTATGTTTATGCGTTGATTATGCATCACTTTTAATTATGTTAATGCGTCAAATGTGTCGTTATTAAATTACGATGATGCGTGGCTTGTGGTGTTATTAATTATGTCATGACGTTATAATTTTCCCTAATGCATTTTTTATTTTACCTTTTATACTTCGTTGTTGTTGTCATAACGGAAGGGCCGTTACAATTTTACACAAGGAAAAAATGCATATTTATAAGGAAAAAAATAACATTCTTTATTCTTTCTCTCAAGTATTGTCATACTATGTTAGCCATATGTTTTACAAACACCCATCCACTATTAATATACCAATGTTATGAAGAAAACTTGGGAATTGAAAGAAATTTTAGAAAATCCTTATAATGAACATATTCTTGCATTGGTCTTCCAAGTTTTAAAATATGTAAAATGGTACTCATTTGAACTATTTTTGGATTACAATTCTATTGATATTTTTTCCTTGAATACATTATGAAGTGTCCCCTTTATTTCCTTACTATGATAATTTCTTATGTAGTCTTCCATCTTGACTTGTTATTCACTTTTCCATTAACTTCTTCCTTATAGTAATTTTTTCTGCAATGCTTCTCAAAGGTATCCTTCTTCAAATGCATTTTGACATCTTAACCATATCACCAACTACAAATCATACATTTCACTTCATTCACACCACCATTTTCACAAGTCATAGTATCCATAAATGGAAATATTGAAGTCTAATCTAACTGAAATGACCTTCCAGAATCCTAATTCCCTTTCTTACGCTTATTAGGTTGCCTCAATTATCCATATTCTTTAGTTAAATCAACCAACCCTTCAATATCCCTAGTCAATTTAACTTTATTTTCAATGCATTTCTCTTGTAGGTGTGTATTTTTCATATCAACCATTTTATCACTAAGAAATATACCAAAAAGATCAATCGAGTCAATTTCTTTCTCAATTTTGTTTCTGTTTCCATATGAATCATATTTTTGCACCTAATTAAAATATGAAAATAAATTTTTTTTCCTGAATTCATTTTTTTTTCTTTGTCTTTCCATTAAAAAGTAAGTATTCCCTGCACAATTTATTAAATATAAAATAATATTAAAATAATATCACAATTACACATATAACGTATTTAATTCCACATATAACATGAAGATGAATTAATTTCAATTTATATGTCCACGCGTACACCCTTTTCATTTTCATTTCCATGTCATGCTTTTAGTCGCTTCAAACACAAGTTTATATGCTTGTAAAAATGTCTAAAATCACTTGATACTTGATGTTTTATTTAAAGATTATACAACCGTCTAGATATTTTTTTATTGTTGCATGTTCCATACAACACTATATCTTAAATACCTTTCAGTTTTATACTTTTCATACAATGCTATATAAATGTATAATGTACATTCGGGGAAATCATTATGATCTAAAATCATTTCGAACTCAGTTATTGGAGATTTTTTTTTAAAGATATTTATTATTAAAATTATAGACAACATTACGACCTATTAATTCCTTATTAATGTTATTGCATGGTCTATATTTAAATAAAAAAATAAATTATTGGAAAATTGTTTTAAAGATATTTATTCCTAAAATTATAGACAACATTACAAAGTCGTTGACCTATTAATTTCTTATTAATGTTATTGCATGGTTTATATTCAAATAAAAAATTAATTAATACATATGCAAGAGTATATAATTAAATCGTTATGATTTTATGAATTAATGATTGACCATTGAATATATTATATATAATATGATGTAGCCCCCCCTCCTGGGGTTTTGCGACTTCTCGGTCTTTGGATCATTCTCATTATTGAGTCGGATCGACTCTTCGGGCTCCTGAATGAACCCAGATCAATTATACACATACGCCTTTGCTTCGTTTGGCGCAAGTCCCTTGACACCTGCACCCTCTGTCTACACGTTCTAGTGCTCTTCAGTTCACGGGTGCTAGCTCCTTTTCACTATCCCCTTCTTCATATGTCCTTGGGTCGTGCCTTTGTGCTAATCTGTGATTGTGGGCACGAACAAGAGTGGTTTCCAACCAACCCGCTTTTCGCCCTGCAATCCTTCTCGTGCTGACACGTACCCCATCAGTAAAACAGTGGTTGAAATTGTGGCCCTCTCAAGGAATATTATCGTCCAAGCATGTCCTGGCCCCGCAATCCCTTATGTTCGTCGATCTCTACTCCTTTGGCATTGCCTGCAATCAACGACTACTATCAATTTCCATTCCGCTCTTCTTTCCTCTGTCCACACGTCTCCACAGACCTCTACGATTTGTTGACACGTAGTCCGCTTGAATCAACGACTGTTTTTGCCTCCGTCTTTCCGGACTTTGAGAGTTTCAACTCTCAAACTCCACTCTCCTCTATATGACAATCTCCCAGAGTGAAAGATCTATTGCCACCTGTCCCCTCGAAATCTACAACTAGGATCTCCTCCGTGGGTCCGGCCTTCGAGAATGTCGATTCTCAACTTCACAAGCTCCCTCTTCGCATGCGACGTTGGACGACGTCCTAACATGACCACGTGGCTTCCTGCTAAATCTCACACACCTCCAATCCCTACGATGTTGTGGTACCATAGATCTCTCAATCTTGACGGTATCTTGGATTGACGGTTAAGATCTATCCTCCTCAAATCTACGAACCATATCTCTTTGCGATTTCGGACTTTGGGATTTTGAAGTCTCAAACCCTTGCTACCTCTGTGGGGCCAAGATCTCCTCCACTAATACGGCCTTTGGGAATTTCAAGTCTCAAATCCTCACCTCTGCTGACTAGGTATCTTTCGGAGTGGAAGATATGCTGACACATATCCTCCCCAATCAACGGTTGTACTCTCGCTTCGGGACTTTGGTCTCCTCAACCATTTCAACGGTCCTATGACTCCTTCCTTGATCAATGACCAAGATTTCCTCCGGGTCTTTGGAATTTTCCTCCTCAATTTTTTTCCGGAGTTCTAGATCTGGCGCCACGTGTCCTCGTTCACATCGATGGCTCTCGTCGCTTTAGATTTCTGGGCTTCAAAAATCTCAAATGTCAAACTCCTACCTCCCTGTGACTTTCATCCGGAGTTGATAATCCATTGACGCATGTCTCTTCTTGATCTGACGACTACAAACCACTTCTGTAATTTACCCGGAGATCACATATTCATGCCACATCTCCCTTCCTGGTCCAACGACTCATATTCACTTCGGGTGATCTGACGGCTCAGAGCTACTTCGACTCTTCGGACTTTGGCTATTTCAGTTTTCCAACTGAAACTACAATGTAACTCTCCCCGTAGCTTGCGATCTGGTGACAAGTGTCCCCTCATAGATCAACAACTCTTGGCTCTTCGACTCTTCGGGCTTCAACTATTTCAACACTTCAACCTCTTCCTTCCCTTAGATCTTTCGACCTGTTGACACGTATTCCCTCTGGATCCAATGGTCTAGATTCATTTGGGCCCTTCGGCTCTCCGCACTTCAGGAATCTCAAGTTTCAAATCTTGAGAGATCCTCTCTCATGTGCATGCGAGTGTTAAGACTCATGCACCTTCCTCTAGATATAACGATTGTTGATCCTCTGTGCCCAGATCCAATGGATGGGATCTGTTTTTCTCCCCTGCGCTTCCTTTTGTTTGTTGGATGTAGATCTAATGGTCCAGGTTTCTTTCCATAGATGATCTGACGACTATTGTCACTCCTCCTCCTGAGCTTTCACCTTCTTCTGACTTGGAAAATTTTGTAAGTGTTCAAAGATTTCAACCTTTGAAATTTCTCTTGCAAACCCAACTGTTGGTCTCGCTTCACTCTTGTAGCGTTATCCCTCCTTTGAGCCTTAGGAGTTAGAACAAGTCCGACTCTTACGCACCTTCTGCGTTATCCCTTCTAAGCTTGATCTCCTCGAATATTTTGACCTCCCACATACACCTTGCATCCTCGGGATTTCATCAAACTCATAATCCAAAAGATTTCTTGAACAAGAAATACTTCTCGCCCTCCTGGCGTTCTTCTGCTCGATGCACTTCTTGCAGAGCTTCTCCTCACAGAGTATTCAGTAAATTTGTTTCTCTCGAACTCGACACAGAGTTCTTCTATGCACACTTGCATGGGCTCAATTCCCACCTGGAAGAGCTCGACAGAGTTCTCAGTAACTCTGGTTCTTTCCGCTTTCTCTTCATAGTTTCTCTTCCAAAGTATTCAAAAGCCTTGAGGTTCCTCTTGAGTTTGTGATCGCTCTGGTGTGCCCTCCTGGCAGTTTATTTTCTGACTTCGCAGAGTTTAGATGTGAATTCCTTGTGTTGGCTACAGAATCTCAAATGTTCTGTTGTGCACTCCTTGCAGAGCCTAAAGAACCCAGAATGATATTTCAAACTCAAACAAAGATAGAGAAATCTATCTTCCTATTGTAAATGAAACTTATCATACATCTACAACATTCATTCATGAAATGCGTGAACACATGAACAACAATATGCAGAAAATAACTTTTTTTCTATTATCTATGTGTGCCTATACAGATGTTTGCAAAAACTGGACTATAACAGATTCCTAGTTCTCTCAAGCTCTCTCTCTCAGAACTATTCTACCTCCTAAGGCCTCTCTACTCAGACCTCTCTATCATTCTCCTTTTGAAATCTGATACAAGATGTCCTTTACAAAAGAGGGGCTCTGCGAGCTCATCCTCTCTCACCTAACCTCATCTATTACATTAAATAATAGTTATTGCTAGATAAGAGTCAACACTCCATATCTGCAACCTCATACAGTCCTTCACGACTTTATAAACAAGTTACATTTTTAAAATGTTGTTTACAAAATATCTCAAGAACTCGGTTTAATTCAGAGTTAATTTCTGATTTGAAATTCTTTCATGCTGAGATGTCACGTCCCTACCTCCATGGTTGCATCTTTGACTTTGAAGGCGATGCTCCTGCATCATAATAGTGTTATATTAACACGTTTATGCATATACTTTAATATATATATATATATATATATATATATATATATATATATATATATATATATATATATATATATATATATATATATATATATATATATATATATATATATATATATATATATATATATATAT
>ML790047.1:75444-93525 GCA_009831015.1 Picea engelmannii | reverse complement strand
AATGAGGGTTTGTACGAATGGCTGGTCATGCCGTTTGGCTTGACAAATGCACCCAACACTTTTATGAGGTTGATGAATGAAGTCCTGCGGGAATTCATTGGCAAATTCGTGGTGGTGTACTTGGATGACATATTAATTTTCAGCAAAACCAGGGCTGAGCATTTGAGGCATTTGGCCATAGTGATGAGAAGACTGCAGCAGGAGAAACTGCTGATCAATTTGAAGAAGTGTTCCTTCATGCAGACATAACTCATTTATTTGGGTTTTGTAATCTCAGCAAATGAGTTGAAGATGGATCCTGAGAAGGTGAATGTAATCAGGAATTGGCCATCGCCGAGAAATATTTTTGAGGTAAGGAGCTTTCACGGTTTGGAAAGCTTCTATAGGAAGTTCATTAGGAACTTTAGTGGAATCGGTGCTGCGATGATGGACACTGTGAGGAAGCGGCATAAGGTTTTCCAATGGACAGTCGAGGCTGAAAAGAGCTTCAATTTGTTGAAGCGGAAGATTACTGAGCAGCCAGTGTTAGTGCTGCCTGATTTTCAGAAGACCTTCCAGGTGAAGTGTGATGCCAGTGGGTATGTTGTTGGAAGAGTTTTAAGTCAGGATGACAGACCTGTTGCATATTACAGCGAGAAGCTGGATGATGCAAAGATAAAGTACTCTACATACGACAAAGAATTCTATGCCATCATCCAGGCACTGAAGAAGTGGAGGCATTATCTCATACCCAAGGAATTCGTTTTGTACAGTGATAATCATGCACTGCAATTCGTGAGTCATCAGGAGAAGCTGAACCAGAAGCATGCGAAGTGGGTAGAGTACATGAAATTTTTTACATTTGTGATCAAGCACATTTCGGGGACTGCGAACAAGGTGGCTGATGCCTTGAGCAGGAAATGCTTGCTGCTGCAGGAGTTCAGGGTCAAGACTTTGGGTTTTGAAAACTTGAAGATATGTATGCAGGTGACGCAGATTTTGGCGAGGCATACGAGGCAGTTGAGAATCCAGTTCTCAGGGATAGGAGTCCATGGATTGACTACCTAATCCAGGATGTATTTCTTTTTAAAGGCAATCAATTGTGCATTCCAGGTTGCTCTATGAGAGATAATTTGGTAAAGGAGAAGCACAGCGTAGGCTTAGCAGGTCATTTCGGGCATGACAAAACATTCGCCAAGCTGAGCGAATCATATTTTTGGCCAGGAATCCGTGTGGATGTGAAACGGTTTGTTGACAGGTGTCGAATATGTCAACATGCGAAGGGCCGAAAACAGAACACAGGGTTCTATCAGCCGTTGCCCATACCTGAGAGGCCATGGGAGGCGATCAGTATGGATTTTGTGTTGGGATTACCGAGAACTCAGCGAGGATTTGATTCCATTTTTGTTTTGGTGGACAGGTTTTCGAAGATGGCACATTTTATTCCGTGTCATAAAACCAGCGATGCAACCCACATCGCGAATTTTTTTTCCAAAGAGATCGTGCGATTGCATGGATTGCCGAGCAGCATAGTCTCGGATCGGGACACGAAGTTCATAGGTCACTTCTGGAGGACACTATGGAAGAAGATGGGGACTGAATTGGCATTCAGCTCAGCATACCATCCGCAGACATATGGGCAGACAGAAGTGGTCAACAGAAGCTTGGGGGATCTGTTAAGAAGTCTGGTGACGGAGCATCACACCAGTTGGGATCAAATCCTACCACAGGCAGAATTTGCGTACAACGATTCGGTGAATCGGAGTACAGGTAAGAGCCCATTTCAGATTTTGTATGGGACACAGCCGAGAGGAGTGTCTGAGCTTAGAGAGTCAGAATAGGCTGACACTAGCAGTGCGAGGGCAGAAGAGTTTGCTGAGGCGATGCACGAACTTCACGCAGAGGTGAAGCAGCGATTGAGCAAATCGAATCAGGAATACAAGCGCAGAGCCGATCAGAGGAAGAGGCAACTTCAGTTTGAAGTTGGGGACATGGTTCTGGTGCATCTAAGAAAAGAAAGGTTTCCAAGGGGAACGTACAACAAGCTCAAGATGAAGAAAATCGGGCCATGCAAAATTCTGAGGAAATTTGGTGAGAATGCATATGAGCTTGAGTTTCCAGAGGGCATCGGGATATCTCCGATTTTCAACATTTCGGATTTATACCCCTACAGGGCTGATGAAGCAGAGGCTGGAACTGAAGAACCAGTGATCGAGTGGTAGAAGCAATTGCCAGTTGCACAGAAACCTCAGATGGAGTGCATACTGGATAAGCGAGCAGGTAAGAAGACCAGGAGAAGACAGTATTTTGAATACCTAGTGAAATGGAAGAACCACCCAGTGGAGGACGCCAGCTGGGAGATAGACGCAGTGATTTTGAAACATGGGCAGACTGTGCAGAAGCTCATGAGCAGGAGCCCATGAAATTTTTCGAGCCGAGGAGTATGATGCAGGAGCATCGCTCACCTATCAAGCGAGACAGCGCGAGGAGGAAAAGTAAACAGCTGGACAGTGCCAGCATTCAAATTTTGAAACATTGTAATATGGTTGTGCCAAACATTAAATGTATTGATGTGATGAAGCGCACTTTGTATATGTAACGGACCTTGAGCGGATAAGCTCTCGTCCTTAGGTAGTTGAGGCATTTACTTAAATTTAATGCAAGTAGATAGAATAATTAACTGTAGATTAGACAATTTAGCTTTCGAGAGGGAAAACGAAGTATAGACACCCTCCCTTGTATCATTGCAGTATTATCAAGCATTAACATTGAGAGCAAGCAGAGAGCAGAGCAGAGAGACTTGTGAAGAAACCTCCATGTACAGTTATTGAATTAATAAGAAGAGCTTTGATTCAATTCCATGGACGTGTTTGATCTCTGTGTGTTGTTAGTACTGTTCTTGTGCATGTTTGCTTCTTTCTATGCTTATCTTTTATATGTTGCTTATGTGATTGCATATCAGGTTCGAAACTTGAGAGAATGAGAGAATGAGTTTCAATTGTTTCTCTACTTAGGCCAGGAGATTCTTGCATCGAGTGCAGTTGAATACCTCCGCATAGAGTGCGTCGAGGAGGCTAAGTAGTTGAACCTTTGTTCTCACTTCATTCAGAGTTGATTTGAGTTATTCGAGTCGTGCAGGTAAGTGAAGGTCGAATTTGAGCCTCAGTAGCAAGACTGAGGGAGGACAGAGCCGAAGCCATTGCGAGCGTGAATGCACAAGAGCCAAAAGACTTCATTACTTTCGGAGGTGATTGAAGGTCGATCACAGGGAGCATGTTCGAGAAATTCTTGAAGGAGTCCGAGTTGATAAAATCTCAGGAGGGATATCCCCTTTTGTTCGTTGAAGAAATCGACCCAGCAGAGGTCGCACAGGACGAAGGTGGCGGAGCATAGATCTCTTCATAGAGGAAGAGAATCGGCGGCTTGGAATCGTCGTGCAGGGTCACAAAGTCCTGTGGATCGTTGGATCTGGGAGAAGGAGCGAGGCGGTTGACCCTTAGGCACAGGGAGAATCATTTGTCGTTGCACATCGGCGAATCGGAGTTGGCGAGTGCAAAGGTTTCATGCACGTCGAAGTCGCGACGCGCAATTTCCCGATTTCGTGGGAGCCATCGATCCTCGGTGGGATAGGTGGCGCAAATCCAGAGTATCGTGGTTTTGGTACTCGGGGTTTCCAGCAGCAGAGAGTGTGGTATAGTGGATCCGCGATCCGCGAAGTCCCGAGATTAACGTGGCAGCGTGGGCCCCGGGAGACTTAGTGGAGGACAGGTGGCCTCACATCGGGGATCGGCACTTCGGCACTCAGGGATTTAAAAACACGAGGACTCGGCATCGCGAATAGCGATACCCCGAGGTTGACCATTGACCATCAGGGGTCGGAGTTTCATCGTTTGATTGCACGGGGACAGTGCTGCAAACCTCGCGACCTCGCGAGACCCGATTTCCCAATTTTCGACAGCGAGGAATCGTCGAGGAAGGTGTACTGTGGGTAAAAGTCTCCCAAGGGAGTGGAAGAGTGTGGACTCTTCGGGCCGAGGTTTGTGAAGGTCCTGGTGGTGTGACTGTGTTGTCGAGGGTGCGGGTTGCATCATAATCATACAAGGATGAGTACTGAATCGAGTCAGAAAGATGTTGGGATTCCTTCGACTCCCATACCCACTACAGTTAATTGTAACCCTTTTGACACCTTTAACCACAATAGTTGTAGTGCCAGAGGTGCCTATCATCACCCATGTCCGTCCTATAGTGAATACTCAACCTATAGCCACAAACCATTTTGGGTCCTTTTATTTCTCACCGAGCTATAATATTCATTCCATCCTTATGGCCTCTATCCCTTTTTCTTATGGTATGTTGAATTTCACATCGCAATTTTCATCCTCCATCCCAATGTCTAGTCTAAATACTAGTATTGGACTTGGGGGCACGACTCCTCCACATACTCCATTCTCATTTTGTGGTTCCCATGTCCAACAAACAAATCCTATAGTTGGAGGCATTCATCCTATTAACCCCGGGTCTAATCCTGATCGTAATTATTTTGGATGGAGTAACTAACCTAGTGGACAAACTACTTCTTACGGTTCATCCTTTACATCCACCTCCTCTGTACCAATTTCAAAAAACATGTTTGGCATGAAGGATCCACCTTTATCCTCTAGATTCACACCCAGAGGAGTTCAATTTCATACCTTGGGAAATCTCCAACCTGGGGCCACTCCAGATGGGGGCAGTTTTTACAACCCTCATCAAAAAATTCCTACTAGAATGGTGCCCAACCAACCCCTCATGAATCAGTTTTAAGGAGGGTCTTATAATCACGGACGGGGCCATGGTTCTTACCAGAACCCTGGATGGGCTGCGATTCCCAAAAAATAATATTTCTAGGGATCTTGGGGCTAGATGCCACAACCTCGTCTCCCTTTTCTGGCCATGCTCAATCTGTCATACTTTTCTAAGTTAATGAATGATACTATGTGTCATGATCTGACATGGCCCCCCATTGCCACCAAGATTCCTTCGAATATTCCAAAATTCGAAGGAGAAAAATTGGTGAGGATCCCAGTGATGACGTCACTACTTTTCACCTTTGGTGATCTTCGAATTTCCTTAATGATGGTTCTATTCGGTTAGGATTGTTTCAACACACCCTCACTGGGGTTTCCGTGAAATGGTATATCGAGCTACCAAGGGGGACATATGGAACCTTTAATCAGATGGTTTTAGTTTTCCTCAACCATTTCCAATTGTCAGTTCGTTATGATACTAGCTTAGAAATTTTGTCAACCTTACGTCAGGAAAAATCCACCCATATCTTAGATCATACCTAGGAGTGGCGTATACATAAGAGGTTGATCAAGACCTGCATACCCCTGAAATTCTTTCTAGAATGGTTCCTTAAGTCTCTACAACATTATATTTCGAAGGATGTTTCTACATCTGGGGTTACATTTGAGGAAGAAGTAATTTTTAAAGCCCAACAGTTAGATATTATATATGATGAGTTTGATATGTTATACGAGATTCTTTCAGACACACCGAGGTCAAACTATGACCCTATAAAAAATATCGGGCCTCGTGCCAATGGCATTGTGGGCTCTGCCAATGTGAAATCTGCAGACTCGATGACAAGCCATTTGAAAGAGTTGTCTCTAAACCAGTGTGTAGGAGGGACAGCTTCGTCTTTGTCCTCCACTCTCACTCAATCGGCAGATGTACATTATGTGCAATCATCAACCAACTCGAATGGTAACCAACAACCAGGAGGGAATAAAAAGAAAGGAAGTAGTAATAATCGTAGGGGTGGTAAGAATAATAATAAACCCAAGGACAATGGTAATAATGAGAAGTTGAATAATAATGCTGGTGAGGGAAAGAAATAAAGGTAGAAGGTGAAGTTTCACTGCAAGCTTTATACAAACGATCACCTTACCCATTTATTCCCCAAACTTGTGGAAGCTGCGAGGATTTTATCTCTACTGCCCGCTGTGCTAACTAATACTTTTCCACATAATCAACACATGGCCTCGAGCTCCTTAAATTCTGAAAATGTGGTGAGTGGGAGTAAAAGGCCACCGACGCAAGACGATGACTGTGTATGCATAAATATGGTTAAATATGAGGTTAATGTAGCCACTCGGTCTCGTGATTCTAGTTCTCCATAGACTGTACCTGGTCTAGAGTCCCCCCCTCCTCCAGAGACACCCTTACAGATTGAAAAAATGGAGCCCTTGCCTCGTATTCCGAAAGGAGTACTCAAGCACTCTACCCACAATCCTAATGCTAGAGCCACCCATAATTACTCTATTGTTGAGGATCTGGGTCAAACCCCTTGTGCAATGTCGACTCTGGAAGTACTCCAGACATTTCCTTCACAGAGGAATGCCTTGCTATCTACGTTAGGAGCTCTAGATCCTTATGGCTCTAAAGTTATCAATTTTGACATCACAGATGTGAAGCCTCGCTTGCCTTACCATGTGGCATTCCAAATCCATGTGGGTTACTCAAAGTATGCCAACGTACTATTTTGTTGATGAAGGTGCTGCAATATGTGTGATGTCCCTGGTCTATTGGAAATCCCTTGGTTCTCTAACCCTTTCTTAGTCTCCGACCATGTTGACTTATTTTGACGGTTTTTCCTTCATCCCTCACGGTATTATTATTGCCTTCCCGGTCCAATTAGGTGGGAACACGGTAGAGGTGGATGTCAAGGTGGTTGATGCGCCCCTTTACTATAACTTGTTACGAGGACGCAACTGGACTTATTCTATGACTGCAATTGTATCGTCCATCTTCCACACTCTTTTCTTTCCTCACGATGGGAATATCATGACGATCGACCAATTTTCCTTTATGTACGCTATCCCCAATGCATCTGTTGGACCATCGATCCCCATGATCGAAAATTCTTAGCCGACAACTGAGAATATCGGTGTTAGAATGTATTCATGCCTTATGGGTACCTTCGACTTCATGGCACTGATTCATCATATATACACCATGTCTAGTAGGTTTGCTTTGTCAAAGACGTCTGTTCCTTTCCTCACTTCGTATTTTAATGATCCTTGGACCCTACCTTCCTCGACTACATCTTGTGAAGTTCAGTCACATACTGGAATGGCCATGACACTATCGACAACAAAAATAGTGTATCAAGTTTATCTTGACTCTTTCATCGATCCAGATCTTATTACCTCGTAGACGGACAAGGAAGATCCTGTTCTAGATCTCGTGTGGGCCACTTCATCATCTTGTTCACGTGACTTCCTCGATGAGACTTTACCTTCGAATGAAGATATCATAGAGGCCATGAATGGTTTTGACAGGCCATGGGATGATATGCATCATTGCTCTTATTTTCTCCCAGAACTTTCCCAAATCAAACAAGATGCTTTTAGATCTACCTTGAGCGAGATAGTCGAACACGTCGTAGTTCCACTTGATACGCACAGCATTTATGTCGAATGAAACATGGTGAGTATCTCTCCTACCATCACGATCGATATCTCTCGTATTCCTGGCAAGGTTGAAAATGTATACATCGGTGCATATTGTTCGTCGGAAGAAATTTTGATCTACACCGCGCTCTTCAAATAATTCTATGACGTATTCGCTTGGTCATATGAAAAGATGCCAAGAATCAACCCTCGAATTGTTGAACATGAGATTAAAAATACCCGGATTCCAAACCTGTTCAACAACGAATTAGAGATGTCAATCCTAGGAAGGCCCCTTCTATTAAGGAAGAGGTAGAAAAACTGCTTAATGCTGGCTTTATCTACCCGGTTCCCTTGACTGAGTGGGTATCCAATCCCGTTCTTGTGAATAAAAATAAAGGAACCATCCGAGTATGCATGGATTTTTGTGACCTGAATAAAGCCTATCCCAAATAAAACTTCCTGATACCCTTCATCGATCATATTTTTGACGAATGTGCGGGAATACATTTTTTTCTTTTATGGATGGATTTTTAGGGTATAACCAAATTCAGATTAAACCCGAGGACCAAAATAAGATGACCTTTATTTTCCCTTGGGGTACTTTCGCATACCTGAGGATGCTTTTCGGCCTTAAGAACGTCGAAGAAACCTTCCAACGAGCTATGACCTTCACATTTCATGATCTCACGCATATAGTTGAAGCCTATTTTGACAATCTTGCTGCTCCCTCCCGTAAGAGAGTGGATCACCCTAAACACCTTCAGCTAGTTTTTGAAAGATGTTGCCATTATCGCATCTATTTGAACCCTCATAAATGCATATTTTGCGTTAGGTCAGGTTGACTTCTAGGATTTTTAGTCTCTGAGAATGGAATCATGGTAGATCCGTTAAAGGTTGAGGCAATACTTCGATTGCCTCCCCCATGCACTATTCATCAACTTCAAGGTTTGCAGCGGAAAGATAACTTTTTAAGATGGTTTATAGTGAACTATGCCAATATTACTAAGGGTTTCATCCATCTCTTGAAGAAGGACACTCCTTTTATCTAGGATGAGCGAGCCCAGGAATCCTTCAATGCTTTGAAGAAATCCTTGGTATTGACGCCTCTGCCAAAGTATCCAGACTACGGTAGAGATTACTTGCTTTATGTCATCGTGTTCGAAACGACGATTGGTATGGTGTTGGTTTCAGAGGATGATGAGCTCTATGAGCACGTCATTTACTATCTTAGTCAAAACTTAGTTGGCCCTGAACTCAAGTATTCTCATGTTGAAAAGCTAGCTTTGGATGTCATTCACACAGTTCAACGATTACGACACTATATATTGCTTTGCAAAACTACTGTGGTTGTCGATGTCAATCCATTTCAATACATCCTTATGAGTCACATCATAGGGGGAAAGTACAATAAATGGATTGTCATTTTACAAGAATTCGATCTCGATTTCGCTTCTGCGAAGTCCAACAAATCACTAGTTTTTGCAGAGTTAATATCCAACTTCCCTCGGTTAGATGAGGATGTTATTCATGTTAATTCATTTGTGGATGAACACATTTTCCTTGTCTCATCATCAGACCCCTGGTATGGAGATATTGTTGTTTATCTTCAAACTTTGAAGTTCCCTCAACATCTCTCGTGAGATGACTGACGACATATATGATACCAAGCTAAGAATTACCTTATCATCAATGACACTCTCTATCACTGAGCAATAGACAATATCCTGCGTCGTTTTTTAACTCACGAAGAAGCTGAGTCTGTTCTAAATGACTGTCACAGTGGGGCTTGTGGTGGTCATCTATCTAGGCTTGCGACAACCCATAACGTTTTGTGAGCCAATTATTTTTGGTCTTCTATTTTTAAAGATTACATCGAAGAGGTTAAGAAGTGTCACCCCTACTAGGTGTTCACTCAAAAAATGCGCTCACATCCAACGCATCTCCATACAGTTGTTACCGTCAGTCCCTTCACCAAGTGGAAAATGGAAAAGTAGAGGCCATGAAAAATTCTCTCAAGACCATTTTTCATCAAACTTTCAGCCAAGGAAAATATGACTAGCATATCATGCTTTATCTAACACTTTGGGCATACCGAACCTCGGTCAAGACTTCCACCAATTTTTCTCCTTTCCAGTTAGTGCATGGTGTGGAGTCGATCTTACCTATTGAATGAAAAATCCCTTCTCTTAGATTGGCATTTGTGCTCCTACCTGACACTTCCAATATCGAACAACACCTCTTACACCTAGAGAGTCTAGATGAGCAATGACGAGACACCTCTACGAATATCGAAGCGAATAAAAGACGTGTCAAGGTCCAATATGATAAGTCTTTCTATCCTCGACATTGCGTTGAGGGTGACTTGGTCCTTCTATATGACCAAGCCAAATAATCACTAGGGGAAGGCATGTTCAAACCCATATGGCACGCTCACTATATCGTGCGACTTGTCTTAGAATATGGATCCTATGAATTAGAATATTATGAAGGGAACATGCTGGATGAGCCTAGGAATGGGATTTATTTGAAAATATATTACGCTTGAGCCCCAAGCTTGGGTGTAACTCTTTGTATACTAATGTATTTTAGTGTATATATCTTTTCCCTTTGTTTTTATCTTCATCTTGCTTATCAAGTTTTCCCTTGGTTGGAAGATGTCAACGAAGTCTTCGGCCTACTTAGGATTCACAAATAGGGCTAGTCGTCATACACGGAACTTGGCTTTTGCCGCTCGGGTTGTTTACTCACCCGAGGTTCTATGGGTGTTTTCAGCCACGACTCTGCTGGGTAGAGATTCATTTTTGGTAGAGTGTTGATTTCGCTTTTAAATGTATCACACACGATATTGCTAGGCTACAATTTTGTTTTTAATTAACATTGGTTAGATAGCTTGTTGTTTAGATAGCCTATTCTGGTTATGATGTTATTGTTCCTCAGTCATAGATATTTGTTATTATTTAACTCAGAAATATATCATATATTTACACTCTGTGATTTCTTATATATTAATTGATAGCAATATCATATGTTAATTCTACCTATCATATATTTAAATGATAGCAATATAATATACTTAACTTAGCTATATCATGTATTTAATAGACATCAATAAAATCTAGACAACCATTATTAATAGCTAACAAAATACCTGTTAGACAACGATATCATGCTAGATGACTATCTTTTAATAGACAAAGATTTTCCAGTTAGATTGTGTTACCACTGGTAGACATAGCTCTGTTGATAGGCAGAAAAGTGCATGGTTGACAACAAACATTAACGCACAACGATATTAATGTTAAGTAGTGATTTCTTTGTTGATACCAAAAAGGGATTAACTCTTAGAGGGCTAATCACGTCCCTTAATTCACGTACGTCTACCTTAGAAATTGTTGCGCCAGGAATTTAATGTAATGAATGATTGTTTATTAGTCAGATTTCCCTGCACATCTTGTTGACCTATTGCTTGGGTGCATGGGTATAGTCTTCTTGTCGGTTAATTTGGTCTCCTCGCACGTTAAATTTTTCTTGGGTTATTGGTCTGGATGTGTTATGTTGCGCCAGTGTTATTGTCACGCCTTTTGCCTTGAGATGGCATGATTCCTGAGGAGGGGATCATTACGCGCCCTAATGGATGTAAGGTGAATGATAATCGGGCCTGAGTCTGTGCTTCTCGATGTGGGCGTTGTTCGTTGTAATGGCTGTTGGTATTTGGTTTGTAATGCCTTAAGGCGTTGGGTTTGCGCAACATAGAAGTTTCTAGTTCCTGGTCGTCGAAGCCACTGTGTTAGGTTGGTTATTGTTGCCCTTTATCTTATAGGCATTGTCTTGCTTGTGTCGGGCGGGTAGTCATTTATATCTGTCTTGGACTATCACATGTTTCATCCAGTTGCCTTATGTGCTAGTGTGTTGATTCATTGTTGTCTATTGCCTGATCTGCGGGCATTGTGTTCATCGACAAGTTTTGTTGTTTGATTGTTGTCGTTGTTGCCTTCATGTCCTACATAAAACAAAAACAAAAAAATCTTTTGTGTTGCGTCGCATGTAGTCATAATGATGGGGGCGTTACAGTAAAACCATCGTCTTCTTGATCCTTATCTATCTTTTTGTATGGAGATTTTCTTATGAATTATCCTTGGAATTATTTATTCCATTGTTATGGATGTTAGTTTCCACCTGTGTACCATTAATTGTCGATGCGTCACTCTCCTATTATCAAAGATTAAACCTACCATTCGGCCGACCGATTAACTGTACTTTTATAATATTCGTAATATGGTTATAGGTTTTATTTAATTAGTGTTTGAGCACTGATTCCTTCATGCTTATTCGTTAACCTTGCAAATCATGGAATTGACACTCCACTTCATTTAAGTAAATTTCTATTTATTTATATATAATTATTAATTCAATTTGCATAATTAAACAGTGAGAGTGACAACTTCATGATGTCTCACATTATATAAATCATCGTGGAAATGATTGGTGATTCTTATTGGTACGACTATCGAAGTAATAGCATATACGAGCTACTTGTGGGCCTTCTCCTTGGCGTTTGGATGAATGTTGTCTCGTTACTCCAACTCTAGATTACTTATGTATTGGTTGAACTGGAGTTTAAATATTAAACCTATACTTGAATATTACCAAACCTTTCTGATGGATATTTAGCATAGTAGGTAACAAATTCTGCTTGAAGTAACATTTTCGTGTGGACTAATTACATATCCAAGTGTGAGGTCTATCTCTTGATTATAATTAACCTTCTACGTGGAAACCAAATCCCTTGCTCTATAAATGTAGAATAAAAGGTCATTAATGGATGGATGTCTTTAAGTTTTTAGGAAGGAAACTTACCTTTAGATTATTTCAATTGAGTTTAATGCCTATCAATAATAAATTAATTAATGATAAGGAGCGGAAGTAATATTTAAAGAATTATGTGAATGCTTTCCTTAATTTTTAATATTGTTGGTTGATTTAGTTATTAGATTCTCTTGTGTCATTAGAATAATGATGATGTGTGATTGATTATTGTATTATAAACCTCCTTGTTCCTCAGAATAGTCGTCATCCCTGAGACCTTAAGTGGTCAAAATAAATCAAATGAATCTTGGGCTTGAGCGTTATTTATGTGTCTTGGAGGTCCTAACCGTGTAGGGTAGGTTGGGCGGGTAGTTCTTTAATTTTGTAGTGACTTAGTTGATCAAATAATTGTATTTGCTTCAGTTGATCATGTGGTGTTGAATAACATTGCTCTTTATGTTTATGCGTTGATTATGTGTCACTTTTAATTATGTTAATGCGTCAAATGTGTCATTATTAAATTATGATGATGTGTGGCTTGTGGTGTTATTAATTATGTCATGACGTTATAATTTTCCGTAATGCATTTTCTTTTTTACGTTTTATACTTCGTTGTTGTTGTCGTAACGGAAGGGCCGTTACAATTTTACACAAGGAAAAAATGCATATTTATCATGTCGTTTTTTACTATATAAACATTCAAACAAACCCATGAACTAGTCTCCACTGTGGTTACGTCATATAATGATAAGGAAAAAAATAACATTCTTTATTCTTTCTCTCAAGTATTGTCATACTATGCTAGCCATATGTTTTACAAACACCCATCCACTATTAATATACCAATGTTATGAAGAAAACTTGGGGATTGAAAGAAATTTTAGAAAATCCTTATAATGAACATATTCTTTCATTTCATTGGTCTTCCAAGTTTTAAAATATGTAAAATGGTACTCATTTGAACTATTTTTGGATTACAATTTTATTGATATTTTTTCCTTGAATAAGTTATGAAGTGTCCCCTTTATTTCCTTACTATGATAATTTCTTATGTAGTCTTCCATCTTGACTTGTTATTCACTTTTCCATTAACTTCTTCCTTATAGTAATTTTTTCTGCAATGCTTCTCAAAGGTATCCTTCTTCAAATTCATTTTGACATCTTAACCATATCACCAACTACAAATCATACATTTCACTTCATTCAGACCACCATTTTCACAAGTCATAGGATCCATAAATGGAAATATTGAAGTCTAATCTAATTGAAATGACCTTCCAGAATCCTAATTCCCTTTCTTACGCTTATTAGGTTGCCTCAATTATCCATATTCTTTAGTTAAATCAACCAACCCTTCAATATCCCTAGTCAAATTAACTTTATTTTCAATGCATTTCTCTTGTAGGTGTGTATTTTTCATATCAACCATTTTATCACTAAGAAATATACCAAAAAGATCAACCGAGTCAATTTATTTCTCAATTTTGTTTCTGTCTCCATATGAATCATATTTTTGCACCTAATCAAAATATGAAAATAAGTTTTTTTCCTGAATTCATTTTTTTTTCTTTGTCTTTCCATTAAAAAGTAAGTATTCCCTGTACAATTTATTAAATATAAAATAATATTAAAATAATATCACAATTACACATATAACATATTTAATTCCACATATAACATGAAGATGAATTAATTTCAATTTATATGTCCACCCGTACACCCTTTTCATTTTCATTTCCATTTCCATGTCATGCTTTTAGTCGCTTCAAACACAAGTTTATATGCTTGTAAAAATGTAAAAAATAATTTGATACTTAATGTTTTATTTAAAGATTATACAACCTTCTAGATATTTTTTTATTGTTGCATGTTCCATACAACACTATATCTTAAATCGTTATAATTAAATCGTTCCATACAATACATTGTTGCATAATTGTTGCATGTTCCATACAATACATATGCAAGAGTATATAATTAAATCGTTATGATTTTATGAATTAATGATTGACCATTGAATATATTATATATAATATGATGTAGCCCCCCCCTCCTGGGGTTTTGCGACTTCTCGGTCTCTGGATCATTCTCATTATTGAGTCGGATCGAATCTTTGGGCTCCTAAATGAACCCAGATCAATTATACAAAGGCGCCTTTGCTTCGTTTGGCACAGGTCCTGTGACACCTGCACCCTCTGTCTACACGTTCTAGTGCTCTTCAGTTCACGGGCGCTAGCTCCTTTTCACTATCCCCTTCTTCATATTTCCCTGTATCGTGCCTTTGTGCTAATGTGTGATTGCGGGCATGGACAAGAGTGGTTTCCAACCAACCCGCTTTTCGCCCCACAATCCTTCTCGTGCTGACACGTACCCCATCACTAAAAAAGTGGTTGAAATTGCGGCCCTCTCAAGGAATATTATCGTCCGAGCATTTCCTGGCCCCGCAATCCCTTGCAATCCCTTTGTCCGTCGATATCTACTCCTTTGGCATTGCTTGCGATCAATGACTACTATCAATTTTTGTTCCGCTCTTCTTTCCTCCGTCCACACATCTCCACAGACCTCTACGATTTTTTGACACGTAGTCTGCTCGAATCAACGACTGTTGTTGCCTCCGTCTTTCTGGACTTCTAGAGTTTCAACTCTCAAACTCCACTCTCCTCTATATGACAATCTCCCAGAGTGGAAGATCTATTGCCACCTCCCCTTGAAATCTACGACTAGGATCTCCTCCGTGGGTTCGGCCTTCGGGAATATCAATTCTCAACTTCACAAGCTCCCTCTTCGCATGTGACCTTGGATGACATCCTCACATGACCATGTGGCTTCCTAATAAATATCACACGCCTCCAATCCCTACGATGTTGTGGTATCGTCGATCTCTCGATCTTGATGGTATCTTGGATTGACGGTTAAGATCTGTCCTCCTCAAATCTACGAACCATATCTCTTCGGGATTTCGGACTTCGGGATTTTGAAGTCTCAAACCCTTGCTACCTTTGTTGGGCCAAGATATCCTCCACTAATACGGCCTTTGGGAATTTCAAGTCTCAAATCCTCGCCTCTGCTGACTGGGTATCTTTCGAAGTGGAAGATATGCTGAAACATATCCTCCCCAATCAATGGTTGTACTCCTGCTTTGGGACTTTGGTCTCCTCAACCAGATCAACGGTCCTATGACTCCTTCCTTGATCAACAACCAAGATTTCCTCCGGGTCTTTGGACTTTTCCTCCTCCATTTTCTTCCGGAGTTCTGGATCTGGCACCACGTGTCCTCCTTCACATCGATGGCTCTCGTCACTTAAGATTTCTAGGCTTCAAAAATCTCAAATGTCAAACTCCTGCCTCCCTGTGACTTTCATCCAGAGTTGATAATCCATGGACGCGTATCTCCTCTTGATCTGACGACTACAAACGACTTTGGTACTTTTCCCAGAGATCAGGGATTCATGCCATGTCTCCCTTCCTAGTCCGATGACTCAGATTCACTTCAGGTGATCTAACGACTTAGAGCTACTTCGGCTCTCCGGACTTCGGCTATTTTAGTTCTCAAACTGAAACTACAATGTAACTCTCCCCGGAGCTCACGATCTGGTGACAAGTGTCCCCTCGTAGATCGACGACTCTTGGCTCTTTGTCTCTTTGGGCTTCAGCTGTTTCAACACTTCAACCTCTTCCTTCCCTTAGATCTTTCGACCTGTTGACATGTATTCCCTCTGGATCCAATGGTCTAGATTCATTCCAACCCTTCGGCTCTCCACGCTTCAGGAATCTCAAGTTTCAAATCTTGAGAGATCCTCTCTCATGTGCATGCGAGCATTAAGACTTGTGCACCTTCCTCTAGATATAATGATTATTGATCCTCTGTGCCCAGATCCAACGGATGGGATCTGTTTTTCTCCCCTATGCTTCCTTTTGTTTGTTTGACGTAGATCTAACGGTCCAGTTATCTTTCCATAGCTGATCTGACGACTATTGTCACTCCTCCTCCTGAGATTTCACCTTCTTCTGACTTGGAAAATTTTGTAAGTGTTCAAAGCTTTCAGCCTTTGAAAATTCTCTTGCGAACCCAACCCTTGGTCTCGCATCACTCTTGTAGCATTATCCCTCCTTTGAGCCTTAGGAATTAGAACAAGTCCGACTCTTACACACCTTCTGCATTATCCCTTCTAAGCTTGATCTCCTCGAATGTTTTGACCTCCCACATACACCTTGCGTCCTCGGGATTTCGTCAAACTCAGAATCCGAAGGATTTCTTGAACAAGAAATACTTCTCTCCCTCCTGGAATTCTTCTGCTCGATGCACTTCTTGCAGAGCTTCTCCTCACAGAGTATTCAGTAAATTTGTTTCTCTCGAACTTGACACAGATTTCTTCTATGCACACTTGCATGGGCTCGATGCCCACATGGAAGAGCTCGATAGAGTTCTCAGTAACTCTAGTTCTTTGTGCTTTCTCTTCACAGTTTCTCCTCCAAAGTATTCAGAAACCTTGAGAATCCTCTTGAGTTTGTGATCGCTCTGGTACGCCCTCCTGGCACGTTCTTTTCTGACTTCCCAGAGTTTAGATGTGAATTCCTTGTGCTGGCTAAAGAATCTCAAATGTTCTGTTGTGCACTTCTTGTAGAGCCTAAAGAACCCAGAATGATATTTCAAACTCAAACAAAGATAGATAAATCTATATTCCTACTGTAAATGAAACTTATCATACATCTACAACATTCATTCAGGAAATACATGAACACATGAACAACAATATGCAGAAAAGAACTTCTTTTCTATTATCTCTATGTGCCTATATAGATGTTTACAAAAACTGGACTGTAACAGATTCCCATTTCTCTCAAGCTCTCTCTCTCAGAACTATTCTACTTCCTAAGGCCTCTCTACTCAGACCTCTCTATCATTCTCCTTTTGAAATTTGATACAAGATGTCCTTTACAAAAGAGTGGATCTGCGAGCTCGTCCTCTCTCACCTAACCTCATCTATTACATTAAATAATAGTTATTGCTAGAGAAGAGTCAACACTCCATATCTGCAACCTCATATAGTCCTTCACGACTTTATAAACAAGTTACATTTTTAAAATGTTGTTTACAAAATATCTCAACAACTCGGTTTAATTCGGAGTTAATTTCTGATTTGAAATTCTTTCATGCTGAGATGTCGCGTCCCTACCTCCATGGTTGCATATTTGACTTTGAAGGCGATGCTCCTGCATCATAATAGTGTTATATTAACACGTTTATGCATATACTTTAATATTTAAAATTAGGGATTCCCCTTTTTACTTGTATCATTTTTAGATTTGCACATTTATAAGTTATTATTGATGATTAGACATTTTGATTATCTAATATGTTGTTAACCATTAAACCCACTCAAATTGCATATATATATATATATATATATATATATATATATATATATATATATATTCTTTCTAATAGTTATATATGTAATTTGTTGTACTACTTTGTTAATAATTAACAATTATTAATATGTATTAATTACAATGTTAATAGTTTGGTTGTACCAAGTCGTATAACCAAACTATTAACAATGTAAATAATACATATTATAATTATTAATAAAGTAATACGAAGAAACTATTAATAAAGTAGTACAACAATACTATTAACAAAGTAAGTAATACATATTAATAACTATGAATAGTTACTAACAAAATCTAGTTGTAGTACTTATTGTTGGGTATGTGTTATACCCTTTACATGTGTGTGTGTGGGCACGTCAGATTTGACAACTGTGTCTGACGATCCATCGTAGTAGTGCTCTGTTTGTGTCGTGTGCGTTGGGTTCTTTCCTAGGGGGTCCTAGGGGGGGGGGGGGGGGGGGGT
>ML790047.1:32090-69673 GCA_009831015.1 Picea engelmannii | reverse complement strand
ATATGGATTTGTATTGTTAATAGTTTGATTATACAAAATAATACAATCAAACTATTTTAACAATGCACATAATACATATTAATAATTATTAACAAAGTAGTACAACCAACTAGTAAAAATGTACACAATAAATATTAATAATTATTAACAAAATAGTCCAACAAATTACATATATAACTATTAACAAATAAGAAAACTATAATATTTTGTAATCACTACTTTGTAAATTATATATATATAATAATAATAATAATAATAGACTATTCAATCATTAACCACCATTCATAAATGTGTGATTCAAATGCAATACTCTATAATTATTAATATATATTAATACCATAGAGGTGTTTAATAGTCAACAACAATACAATGTTCAATCATAATACTTTTTAATTAATATACAACAATAATACTTTGTATTATATATATATATAGAAAAGTATTATGGTTGTATTAATTATATATATAATACACTATTAGAAAAGTAAGTAATAATTATTAATAAAGTAAGTAATACATATTAATAATTATTAAAAAATAATACAATTCTTATATTAATAATTTGAAAATATTGTTTAATACTGAATTATTCAAAATTTTGAATCGTAAAATAATATAAGTAATATTTGTTTTGTATTGAGTTGGTCAAGTTTTTCAATTCTCAAGACTTGATATCTGATATCCCGTTTCCAATTAAATCGCAATTTTTGACATTGTAAATGACCATCAACCCGACTCTAATCATAAACCTTTAACCCTAACTCTAAACCCCATTGAAGAGAATTCTAATAATCAAAGGCAATTGATCTTTGACAAAAGTAAAGTTGACCTTTTTTCTTAAAGGATTTAAATAGTAAATTAAATCTCCTAACTTATAAGGACAACATTGAAGAACTCTATAATAATTTTACAACTACCCTTTCCACTTATATTAACAAGTTCCCTTTCGAGGTGTCCTGTAAAAAGAACAATAGAACGACCAACCCTTGGTATGATAAATTGTTATAGCAAGATTTGCCTCACCTTATGCAAATTTGCTCAGAAGGCCTTTTTCCATTTCCCTATATAGACTTGAAGTCCCTTTTTGCAAATCCTAGATCTAAAAACAATATTTTTCCACATATACATGCCCTAACTATTATACAACATGCGTATACGCAGGTTGCACCACTATATCCCGTGTACATTGGGTTTTGTGCCTAAAATAAAAAAATGGTGTCAGTTTTCCATGTCACGTCACGAGATCCGTGATCCTTGACCTTCCATATGCTGGAAATGTTTCGAATTGGCCCTTCAGTTCCACTTGAAGGCTATAAATGGGTCATATCCGAGCTATGGAAAAGAGGAGAATAATTCAACTTTGAGAGAAAAGTTACTATGAATAAATTATTCACTTCATATTGACTCTACATCCCTTTATCCTTTTAAGTCTGAACACATTGTTCATCCCCTAAGCTCTTCCCTACTTGATTGAGAACCTCGTCATCTCTCTTATATGGGCTTGCCTTTGGTGGAGACCCAGCTGGAAGGGACTTAGTTTCTTGGTTCTAAACCGTGCCAACACGGAAATTTGTAATTCATTCACTTTTGTTGATTACATTTTAATAGAAATAATGTTTTCTCGTCTAATTAATATTTTGCAAATATTTGAATTCTTATTCCATGTGCATATTTGTTATGAATGTTGATGGATTATGATATTGAATGTGCTAACTTTATATATTATCACAATATGATTGCATTTCTTGGTTGTCGAGGACAAGTTGCAGGTGTATTTCTTTGAGTCAAGTGCTCAACGATGGACTTCATCGAATGTCTAGATGAGGTAGGCTCTTTATCTTGTCTCATTAGCATATTTTCTTATATAACATATATGATATTAGAGTTGATTTCTGAAGTCATTTCCGTATGTTGTGGTTTACCCCTATCCATAGAGAGATTTTCCTCGTAACATAATTGACAACCATACTGGGGATATAATCTTCTTTTCGGGGTTTGGAGTGTTTTTCTCCTTTCATTGCTCTCGTTTATATTGAGTTTCTTGTCGTCTGATTGCTTGGAAACCTCTATTCATTTTGAGTCTAAGTTTCTTAGCCTTCTCCTTAGCTTGGCAGTGTTTTAACACTTATACACGATTTTTTACCTGACCGTCGTGTACATATGCATGTTATCCTTTTGCAATAGGCGTATATACATGGTGTTCTCCTAAAAAGTCACGTACATCATCCTTTTTGGCTTGGTTGCTAAGTTTGATGTTTTTTGGGTAAGTTTTGATCGTTGTTGAGTCTTCTTGGGTCTTTTTTATGACTGTTAAGTGTCTATGGAGTGATAAGAAACCTTTATTTTGTTGAATTTTCAGGCGGTTCCTTTCTCATCATCTTTTTCATTGATTGTCCTTACATCTTGGGCTGGGTGTTTTCTTCTTAATATCCTACTTGGTTTGTCTATGTTTACATACAGTAGAATTTTTGTATCAATATGTTGTTAAGTCCTTGAATTTTCATTCTTTTATATTGAAAAGACAAAAATATTAGGAATTTTGCATTGTTGGCATTTGATCTTTTGGGTTCTTATTATTCATATTAGCACATATATAGAAATATTTCATCTTATTTGGAATTGTAGAACTAAATTGAAAATTGCATTTGAAAAGCTTATCATTTATTGGGAATTGAAGTTAGGACTTTACATTTTATTCACATTCATTTATTTTATTTACTGAGTCATAAAATCATTAGTTTCACAACTGCACCTTTTTTTGAGTAAGCAAGGCCACTAAAAGAAACACTGATAATTTAAAATTGGTTAGAAACAATTTTATTTTTTAGGGTGTAGAAAATAGCTTAGGATTTAGAGCCTTGAATAGGATTTTGTGACTAAAATTCTCCAAGGCTATTAAATCAACATACGTGTCTGACTAAGGGAGTGGTGAAATCCATTGTATAATTGGTGACGTCAAGAGGCTCCGCTTACACCGGATTTAAGCATGAGGTCCTGTGAGTTTGGTTGAGGGGATATCCCCCAATACCTTCTTAGCATCATAAATATTTATGGGGATCTATTCGTATATGGGGATATTGCTAGTACCTTTACCTCTATGAGAGTTGATGCTTTCGAGGTTTTAGGCTTTCTTACCCTGCCCATAGGACAGACCTGACTTACAACTGTTTGCCTGCGCATCGGTTATACCATGGTTGCTTGACATAGGTACCACATAGGTTATTTGCAGGAGTTATTCTGCAGGTTCCCTAGGTCAGATATGGGTTGTACAAAACACAACCTTTATGAAGGATTACCTCTCCAAGGGGATCTGGCCGACTGGTTGTTAAGCCCAAGAGGTCCCCTATAACTTATTATGATACCTCTGATCTTTTACAGGGAGTCTCAGACATACCTACTTTAGGGAGGGAGGCCCCTTTCAACCACTTTATCCTGTTTGTGTGCATATTGGCCTTTTGTTTATTTTATTTGGTGATCTCTTTGATTACTAGTTGGCCTTAGGATTTGTTTTTTATATCTGGAGTCTTGAGTCATCGTGGAGCCGTACCATCTTCCCCACACATCTTTCCGCTTGTTACAGTTACCACCACATTTTGAGTCTTTTCCTTACAAAAGGCGTAAAGTTATCAAATGTGGTACACACACCTCCACTTACCAGACTTGTAATCATACAAGGATGAGTACTGAATCGAGTCAGAAATATGTTGGGAGTCCTTCGACTCCCATACCTACTATAGTTAATGGTAACCCTTTCGACACCTTCAACCACAATAGTTGTAGTGCCAGAGGTGCCTATCATCACCCCTGTCCATCCTATAGTGAATACTCAACCTATAGCCACAAACCATTTTGTGTCCCTTTATCACTCACTGGGCTATAATATTCAATTCATCCCTATGGCCTCTATCCCTTTTTCTTATGGTATGCTGAATTTCACATTGCAATTTTCATCCTCCATCCCAACGTCTAGTCTAAATACTAGTATTGGACTTGGGGCATGACTCCTCCACATACTCCATTCTTGTTTTGTGGTTCCCATGTCCAACAAATGAATCCTATTGTTGGAGGCCTTCATCCTATTAACCCCGGATCTAATCCCGATCCTAATTCTTTTGGATGGAGTAACTAACCTGGTGGACAAATTACTTCTTACGGTTCGTCCTTTACACCCACCACCTTTGTACCAATTTTGAAAAACATGTTTGGCATGATGAATCCACCTTTATCCTCTAGATTCACACCCATAAGAGTTCAATTTCATACCTTGGGAAATATCCAACCTGGAGCCACTCCAGATGGGTCCTTTTTTACAACCCTCATCAAACAATTCCTACTAGAATGGTGCCCAAACAACCCCTCATGAATAAGTTCGGAGGAGGGTCTTACAATCACGGAGGGGGCCATGGTGCTTACCAGAAACCTGGATGGGCTACGATTCCCCAACAATAATATTTCTAGGGATCTTGGGGTCAGATGTCACAACCCGGTCTCCCTTTTTCGGCCATGCTCAATCTATCAGACTTGTCTAAGTTAATGAATCATACTGTGTGTCATGATCTGTCATGGCCCCCCATTGCCACCAAGATTCCTTCGAATATTCCAAAATTCGAAAGAGAAAAACTGGTGAGGATCCCAGTGATGATGTCACTACTTTTCACCTTTGGTTCTCTTCGAATTTCCTTAATGACGATTCTATTCGGTTAAGATTGTTTCAACACACCCTCACTGGGGTCACCGCGAAATGGTATATTGAGCTACCAAGGGGGACATCTGGAACCTTTAATCAGATGGTTTTATTCTTCCTCAACCACTTCCAATTGTCGGTTCGTTATGATACTAGCTTAGAACTTTTGTCGACCTTACGTCAGGAAAAAGCCACCCATATCTCATATCATATCTAAGAGTGGTGTATACAGAAGAGTTTGATCAAGACCTGCATACCCCTAGAATTCTTGCTAGAGTGGTTCCTTAAGTCTCTACAACCTTATATTTCAAAGGATGTTTCTACATCTGGGGTTACATATGAGGAAGAAGTAATTTTTAAAGCCCAAAAGTTAGATATTATATATGATGAGTCTGAGATGTTATATGAGATTCTTTCAGACACACCAAGGTCAAACTCTGACCCTAGACAAAATCTCGGGCCTCATGCCAATGGCATTGTGGGCTCTACCAATGTGAAATCTGAAGACTCGGTGACAAGACATTTGAAAGAGTTGTCTCTAAACCAGTATGTATGAGGGACAGCTTCATCTTTTTCCTCCACTCCTGCTCAGTCGACGGATGTAAATTATGTGCAATCATCAAGCAACTCAAATGGTTACCAACAACGAAGAGGGAATAAAAAGAAAGGACGTAGTAATAATCGTAGGGGTGGTAAGAATAATAATAAACCCAAGGACAATGGTAATAATGAGAAGTTGAATAATAATGCTAGTGAGGGAAAGAAATAAAGGTAGAAGGTGAAGTTTCCCTATAAGCTTTGTACAAATGATCACCTTACCCATTTATTCCCTAAACTTGCGGAGGCTGCGAGGATTTTATCTCTACCGCCCGCTGTGCTAACTAATCCTTTTCCACATAATGAACACATGGCCTCGAGCTCCTCGAATTATGAAAATGTGGCGAGTGGGAGTAAAATCCCACTGACGCAAGACAATGATTGTTTATGCATCAATATGGTTAAATATGAGGTTAATGTAGCCACTCAGTCTCACGATTCCAGTTCTTCACAGATTGTACCTAGTCTAGAGTCTCCCCCTCCTCTAGAGACACCCTTACAAATCGAAAAAATTGAGCCCCTGCCTCGTATTCCAAAAGGAGTACTCAAGCACTCTACCCATAGTCCTAATGCTAGAGCCGCCCATAATTACTCTATTGTTGAGGATCTGGGTCAAACCCCTTGTGCGATGTCGACTCTGGAAGTACTCCAGACATGTCCTTCACAGAGGAATGCCTTGCTATCTGCATTAGGAGCTCTAGATCCTTATGGCTCTAAAGTTATTAATTTTTGACATCATAGATGTGAAGCTTCACTTGCCTTACCATGTGGCATTCCAAATCCACGTGGGTTACTCAAACTATGCTAGCGTATTATTGTTGATGAAGGCACTGCAACAAGTGTGATGTCCTTGGTCTATTGGAAATCCCTCAGTTCTCTGATCCTCTCTTAGTCTCCGACCATGTTGACTTCTTTTGATGGTCGTTCCTTCTGCCCTCAAGGTATTATTATTGCCTTCCTGGTCCAATTAGGTGGGAAGATGGTAGAGGTGGTTGATGCACCCCTTGACTATTAATTGTTATGAGGATGCAATTGGACTTATTCTATGACTGCGATTGTATCGTCCATCTTCTGCACTCTTTTCTTTCCTCATGATGGGAATATCGTGAAGATCGACCAATTTTCCTTTGTGTACGCTATCCCCAATGCATCTGTTGGACTGTCGATCCCCATGATCGAAAATTCTTAGTCGACAATTGAGAATATCGATGTTAGAATGTATTCATCCCTTATGGGTACCTTTGACTTCACGGCACCGATTCATCATATATACGCCATGTCTAGTAGGTTCGCTTCATCAAAGACGTCCGTTCCTTTCCTCCTTTCATATTTTAATGATCCTTGGACCCTACCTTCCTCGACTACATCTTGTGAAGTTCAGTCACATACTGGAATGGCCATGCCACTATCGACATAAAAGATAGTGTATCAAGTTTTTCTTGACTCTTTCGTCGATCCAGATCTTATTACCTCGCAGACGGACGAGGATGATCTTGTTCTAGATCCTGTGTGGGACACTTCATCATCTTGTTCACATGACTTCCTCAATGAGACTTTACCTTCAGATGAAGATATCATAGAGGCCATGAATGGTTCTGATAGACCATGGGATGATATGCATCATTGCTCTTATTTTCTACCAGAACTTTCCCAAATTGAACAAGATGATTTTAGATCTACCTTGAGTCAGATAGTTGAACACGTCATAGTTCCACTTGATATGCATGAAATTTATGCTGAAGGAAACATGGCGAGTATCTCTCCTACCGTCACGATCGATATCTCTCGTATTCTTGGCAAGGTTGAAAATGTATACATTGGTGCATATTGTTCACCAGAAGAAATATTAATCTACACCAAACTCTTCAAATAATTCTGTGACATATTCACTTGGTCATATGAAGAGATGCCAAGAATCAACCCTTGAATTGTCGAACATGAGATTAAAACTACCCGGATTCCAAACCTGTTCAACAATGAATTAGAGATATCAATCCTAGGAAGGTCCCTTCTATTAAGGTAGAGGTAGAAAACATGCTTAATGTTGGCTTTATCTACCCGATTCCCTTGATTGAGTGGGTATCCAATCCCATTCTCGTGAATAAAAATAAAGGAACCATCCGGGTATGCATGGATTTTTGTGACATGAATAAAGCCTGTCCCAAATAAAACTTCTTGACACCCTTCATCGATCATATTTTTGACGAATGTCCGGGAATATAATTTTTTCTTTTATGGATGGATTTTCAGGGTATAACCAAATTCAGATTAAACTCGAGGACCAAAATAAGATGACATTTATTTTTCCTTGGGGTACTTTCGCATACCTGAGGATGCCTTTTGGCCTTAAGAACATCGAAGCAACCTTCCAATGAGCTACGACCTTCACATTTCATGATCTCAAGCATATAGTTGAAGCCTATCTTGACAATATTGTTGCTCACTCCCCTCAGAGAGTGGATCACCCTAGACACCTCCGACTAGTTTTTGAAAGATGTTGCCACTATCGCATCTATTTAAACCCTCATAAATGCATATTTTGCGTTAGGTCAGGTTGAATTCTAGGATTTTTAGTCTCTGAGAATGGGATCATGGTAGATCCATTAAAGGTTGAGGCAATACTTCGATTGCCTCCCCCGTGCACTATTCATCAACTTCAAGGTTTGCAGGGAAAGATAAATTTTTAAGATGGTTTATAGTGAACTATGCCAATATTACTAAGGGTTTCATGCATCTCTTGAAGAAGGACACTCCTTTTATCTAGGATGAGTGAGCCCAGGAATCCTTCAATGCTTTGAAGAAAGCCTTGGTATTGACGCCTCTGTCAAAGTCTCCAAACTACGATAGAGATTACTTTCTTTATGTCACCGCGTTCGAAACGATGATTGGTATGGCATTGGTTTAGGAGGATGATGAGCTCTATGAGTATGTCATTTACTATCTTAGTCAAAACTTAGTCAGCCCTAAACTCAACTATTCTCATGTTGAAAAGCTAGCTTTGGATGTCGTTCACGCAGTTCAACGATTATGACACTATCTATTTCTTTGAAAAACTACTGTGGTTTTCGATGTCAATCCATTTCAATACATCCTTATGAGTCATATTATAGGGGGAAAGTGCAATAAATGGATTTTCATTTTACAAGAATTCGATCTTGATTTCGCGTCTGTGAAGTCCAACAAATCACTAGTTTTTGCAGAGTTAATATCTGACTTCCCTCGGTTAGATGAGGATATTATTCTTGTTGATTCATTTGTGGATGAACACGTTTTCCTTGTCTCATCATCAGACCCCTAGTATGGAGATAGTGTTGTTTATCTTCAAACTTTGAAGTTCCCTGAACATCTCTCGCAAGATGACTGGCGACGTATATGATACCAAGCTAAGAATTACCTTATCATCGATGACACTCTCTATCACTGAGCAATAGACAATATCATGTTTCATTTTTTAACTTACGAAGAAGCTGAGTCTCTCTAAACGACTTCCACAGTGGGGATTTTGGTGGTCATCTATCTGGGCTTGTGACAACCCAGAACGTTTTGTGAGCCAGTTATTTTTGTTCGTCTATTTTTAAAGATTGCATCGAAGAGGTTAAGAAGTGTCACCCCTACCAGGTGTTCACTCCAAAAATGTGCTCACATCCAACGCATCTCCATACATTCATTACCATTGGTCCCTTCACCAAGTGGAAAATAGAAACGTAGAGGCCATGAAAAATTCTCTCAAGACCATTTTTCATAAAACTTTCAGCCAAGGAAAATATGACTAGCATATCATGCTTTATCTAGCACTTTGGGCATACCAAACCTCGGTCAAGACTTCCACCAATGTTTCTCCTTTCCAGTTAGTGCATGGTGTGGAGTCGATCTTACCTATTGAATGCAAAATCCCTTCTCTTAGATTGGCATTTTCACTCCTACCTGACACTTCCAATATCGAACAACGCCTCTTACACCTAGAGAGTCTAGATGAGAAACGACGAGACACCTCTATGAATATTGAAGTGAATAAAATATGTTTCAAGGTCCAATATGATAAGTATTTCTATCCTCGACATTGTGTTGAGGGTGACTTGGTCCTTCTATATGACCAAGCCAAATAATCACTAGGGGAATGCATGTTCAAACCCATGTGGCATGCTCCCTATATCGTGTGACATGTCTTAGAAAACAGATCTTATGAATTAGAATATTATGAAGGGAACATGTTGGATGAGCCTAGGAATGGGATTTATTTGAAAATATATTACGCTTGAGCCCCAATCTTGGGTGTAAATCTTTGTATACTAATGTATTTTAGTGTATATATCTTTTCCCTTTGTTTTTATCTTCAGCTTTCTTATCAAGTTTTCCCTTGGTTGGAAGATGTCAACGAAGTCTTCGGTCTACTTAGGATTCACAGATAAGGCTAGTCGCCATACACGGAAATTGGCTTCCGTCGCTCGTGTTGTTTACTCACTCGAGGTTCTACGGGTGTCTTCAGGTGGCGTTTTCCTAGGGCCATCCATGAATAATGTGGCTGAATATAGCATCATTATAAAAATTTTGCGTGATGCCATTTCACATGGTATTCACTCTTTGGAAGTTCTCCTAGACTCCTAGTTAGTATTATGTCAGTTGAACAACAGTTACCATGTGTGTGACCCTACTCTACTCCGATTATTCTTACGGGTATGAATTTTGGAATGATAGTTTGATTTTATTAGTTATCATCACATACCTAGAAGTTATAATTATGTATCCAATGAATATGCTATTTTTTTTTAAATTTTCATTTTCCACATAACTAAAGCAAAGAAAACACTTTCATCAATGCACACATTTTAACATAAGTAAAGCCGAAGATCAATGTTTTTATATATATTTCATATCTCCAAAAATATGATGTTATAATACAAAATTAGGGTTGACACCCTCAAAATACATGTACAATTGATCATACAATAATCATGACATCTATGCCTGTGGCATTGAATGAGTGTCATGATAGCATACTATGGAATTTGCGAGACGCCAAAATATTCGTACCTAAGCAAGGGGCACACCTACCACCTGTCACTGCATCACCTCTGGTAGATCCTCCACCTGAACCATGGGAATCCTCTGCATCAAACGAGATAGGTTTCCCTGCACGTTTTGAAGCACTCTATTGATGTCCTCTCCCGCTACCTCATCCCCCCAATGCCTTCACCGGTGTCTTTGAATTCCGAACGAACATCATGGACCCACGTCTGCGTCACATACATGTTTATTTAGTACTTGACACCATCCAAAAATATTTTTGTTTTCTTTTAAAAAAATACAAAAAAATGAAATATTCAAAAAACTTTGACATACCTATGTCTCCGTAGGAGGATCCTGGTGGTAATGGAATGTCTATATCTCCTTTGAAGTCAATCCCTTTGTAAGGGTAGTCCTCTAGATCCATCACTTGCTGAATCCACCAGAAGAAAAAATTATCGTTGTAGGGTGTTGACACCCTACCACCCCCTTGTCGCCTCATCAACTCGGTCCACCGTTCCATGGTTGGATCGCAAGGTCCATGTGGAACAATATCAACTATAGGTCCCAAGCTTGGAACCCTCTCAAAGAACAAAGCTACAAAGGATAGATGTGAAACCAAAGTTCCTCTTTCTACCCAGTTTGCAGTATTTCAGCTGGATCTTCATGTTTCCTAACAGTGAGGTGCACCAGTTGTAAACCATGGGTTGCAAGAACTCCACTGAATAAAACATAATTAGCCACAATTCCTGGTGCAAAGAGGCCGACCCTGTGATATGTCTCAACACTAGGACAACAATCTTGAGAGTTAGATTGTTGATCACTCTTATTGGGAGATGACTCCCTACCTTCTCGGTCCCTGCAATGCAATGAGTGGCTATGTAATCCTCTATATTCATGCCACTCCTAGCTCCTCGGGATTTAAGGTTTACCACCTCACCCTGACAAAACAATCTCGTCAAGAAGTAGATGTCCTCAACTTCAATCCTTAATGGTTTTCCATCAAGGTTGAAGGTCTCAATATCTGGATCCTAGTAGTTCACAAGAAGCTGAACCAGTATCAATTGAACCCTCATACCTTTGAGAGCCCAAAAATTGTATAGCCCACATCTGTTTAAGGCCATTTTTTCCCCTAGATCTCTCTCCACTACAACATCCACCTCTTCATGCTCTCTTTCTCTCCACTCTAGCACCATCCTACAATATTGAAACCAGTTTTTGAGTTAGCAACATTTAAAAAAACTTATCCACTGACATGTAAGCGATATATAGTGTACAGATTCATGTATAGGGTTTCTTATACACTGGATTTTTTTCAAACAGTCGCGTATAGGTATGTGTATATGTGTCCCGATAATATGTATCCCACGTACACCTTAGTTTTTAAGTTGAACCCTAAATAACTTAAAAAAGGAATCCTAATTACAAATTTTAATCCACTAGAAAGAAAGAGGAGAGAAAGATGAATTATTTGGTCCAAATGGTTGTCGATTCTGTCGCTCGTAGCTCCTGCAATCAACAGTTGAAATTTGAAGGCAATTTGGTCCAAAATACACTATTTGGGTAAAAAATACAAATGGTATAGTAAAATTGTTTTTTTTTACTATTTATAGCAAATTTTTACCCACTTTACATAGTTTAGTACAATATTTTGGCCTAATGGACTAATACGACAATGGATGAAGTTAGTTTTGGTAGTTTTATCCAGGGATTCTTGTGGTTTTCACCATGTTTCCCATTCGTAACTTTGGATAGGTATTTTCATCACCCAACATATAGGATAGGTATCCAATCCATCATGCACACTTGCATCATCCTATGACTTCATCTCATATGCCTTAGGTAAGAACCCATTTAATAGAGAAACAAAACCTTCTATCTACAACTAGAAGTGTTGTTATCGAATGGTAGAGACTTACCAAACATGGGTACCCTAGTTAGATCCCCTGCCTCATTTGGTGCCCATGCAGAGATTTTTTTATGTAGGATCAGGAGTCCCTTATAGCTATTACATGACTTTATGTTTGAACCTCATTTATTACTCATAAACATGCTGACCTATACCTAGAGGACTCCGAATGAGTCAGATTTAAGGTCTTTTCTGACTCTCTCAAAAAGAGAAAAGATTGTCGAGTGAACTTGTCTCTTTCACACTTGTAAATTGGATTTGAAAGGACTTCTATTTGGTGTAAGTATACCCCTTTTTCAAACCAAGTAGACTAATATTAAGAAAAAGGAAATTTTTTGGCATTAAGTTGTAATTGAATCTCATTCTCTTACTTGCATTATTGAGCCTATTGTCGGTTCTCGCTTTTGCGTTATAAGCCTTTCACCTCAACAATTTTCATCGTCATCCAAGAAGAGCCTTGATTATATCCTTTGCAGCTTGACACCCTATACCCAAGAGGAAAAATTCCCCTGAGTGTCCATCTCCTGTATGCACCTCCTTTCATTGAGCATAGGTGTGTTCCACTACTGGAACTAGTTTCTTACTTGTGACACTTGTTTCCTCCTCTGTATCATAGAATTCATTTGACTATGAAAAAACAAAAAAAGAAGGGAAGGAAAGAAATATTATATTATATTGGCAGCAGTCGTGTCTCCTTTGAACAAAGAACAAACTTTTGAGTCCACATGTCATCAAAATTTTGGGTTTAGCATGACATTAGGAAGTTGAGCTCTTTACCGAGAGTTTACTCCCCCGACTGGTTAATCTTCCAGTCCCTATGGAAATTTTTATCGATGTCTCCTGCATCTAAAAGTTTCATCATTGAGTCTATGCTTCCATAGTCTTCCATATGTCTCATGTTCTTGCTCAAAGGATGTTTATCAACCTGTGTCGACCATTCTTGAGAACTCTTGAACTTGCATGTTGGCCATACCCTTAGTGTGTCTCAGAATTACATGAATCTGTAGTCCTATTGTGCACAATAGTACTACTTTCCTCATTAGTATGTAACCTTGAACTCAACAGTCGACATTTCATCATTGGTCATTGATTGGGTGGTTTCCCTTGTGTTTGACAGAAAGTAATCTATTCACACATTGGGATTCGTGTAGTGTCTTGGATGCCATTATCCTTATTGGTGGTTTCCTCGGCTTTGTCAACAATTTTCCTTATTGGATTCTATTCAGAGGGTATTTTTAATGTACTACTTGCATCTGACACACATGAAAAATTCATAGTGTCGTTGGTTCGTGAACATGTTCTTCATTCGATTTTCTCCAAATCATCAAGCTCGTGCTTTGTAATTCGTCATGAATGATGAGATATGCCTCAATGTTCTCCTTTCAGCGGGTCTCCTTCCATCGACTTAAGCCCATCTATTTTGGAGACAAGACCTAGAGTCCTATGAGTACCTAGAGGCTTGCAGTCATTAGTGGCAAGTTCTCCCACCATCTACAATTGGGAATACATAAATGTCTCCTGATCAATGGATTCTTCAAGTGTTCAACCCCGACACCTTTATTCACACCTGTAAGAATGTAATCGGTGCCTTGATACCTACTTTCATTATCGGTAGGTTGTCTAGCGTTTGTTAACATTATATCTTAATGATCGGTAATCAAACGAAGTCTCATTGTGTTCGAACTCAACTCCTTTATTCGCACAATGTAGACTTTCACATTTGGCAGAACTTGTAGAAGAATTAAAGACATCAATTCATAGTCGCATCTTTCTTGAGTTGTTGTTATCTCTGGTGGAGGATTGAAGTGGTGGAGGCCCAGCTGGAAGGGACTTAGTTTCTCGGTTTCAAATAGTGCCGACACAAAAGTTTGTAATTCATTCACTTTTGTTGATTACATTTTAATAGAAATACTCTTTTATCGTCCAATTAATATCTTGAAAATATTTGAATTATTAATCCATGGGCATATTTGTTATGAATGTTGATGGATTATGCTATTGAATGTCTTAACATTATATATTATCACCATATTCTTTCATTTCTTGGTTGTTGAGGATAATTTTCAGTTGTATTGCTTTGATTCAAGTGCTCAACGGTGGAATTCATCGAACATTTGGACGAGGTAGGATTTTTATCTTGTCTGATTAGCATATTTTCTTATATAGCATATATGAGACTAGAGTTTATTTCTGTAGTCATTTCTGTCTATTGTGGTTTGCTCCTAGAAATAGAGAGACTTTCCTCGTAACATAAATAATGTAAAATTTCTAGGAAATCCATTAGGGATGATTCTAATGAGTCCTTAAAACTTAATGAGATCAATATGTACAAATACCTAATTAAAAGGAAAAAAAGGTACCATATCAATAAAAGGAAAGAGAAACTTTCACAACTTTCTAAGATGGACCGTAGGAAGTTCTAGAGCTAAATTCTAAACCGCAATACTACAGAAAATAATATGATTCCCTTAAGGGACTACAATTCCTACCTTAAAAGTATTTATGATTTCCCTAATGCCATGGACACTATTCCTATTGTCCTTACAGAGAATGAAGTTTTTTCTTTAGATGACATAGAGTTCAGGGTTAAGCGGCTTGCAAATGGGAAAGCTAAGGACATTGAAGGCTACCAAACTGAAATTTCTAAAATCGGAGGGCCTATCATTATCCCTCACATACACAATCTCTTCAATTTATCAATCAAGTAGGGCTTCCCTAAGCCCTGGATGAAAATCCTCATTATTCCTATTTTTAAAAACGGGGATAGAAAAATTCCCTCTAATTATAGGACCATTATGATTAGCCTAATTTTGACCAAGCTTTATGGAATTATTTTGGAAAAGAATATTGGCCTTTGACTAGAATGTCACGATAAAAGAGATAAAGGCTAGGTCGGGTTTAGGAGATATCATTCAACTGTGGACCATATTGTTACCTTTATGATCATTGCAGAGGAGTTCTGAAATACTAAAACCAATTTTTTTTTGTTGTTTTGTTGACTTTAGAAAATCTTTTGACATGGTTCCTAGGAAAAACCTTTGGAATAGGTTGAAAGAGATAAAAGTGCCTCTCAAGTTGGGGATTTTGCAATAAGGATGTATAAGAATTCTATTTCTAAGTTTAAAAACACCGAGGGCTGGTCGAAAGAGATTAACTGCAATATTGGAGTCAAACAAGGTTGTCCCTTGTCCCCTACCCTTTTTGGCATATACATTGACAAGTTAGAACATTGCTTGGAAAACACAGGTTGTGTTGGTCATACTCTCACTGATATAGTCATAAATATTCTTCTTTATGCCAACGATATTGTTCGTATGGAAAGCATTCCCCATGATCTTGAAAACCAACTAAGAATCCTTAAGGATTTTTTCTCCAATATGGGTATGACTGTTAATACTGATAAGACTAAGGTCATGATTATTAAATCCAATAAGATCACTTATGATACCTTCTTATATGACAAAAACAACTTGGAGGAAGTGAATTCATACAAATATCTTGGAATTCATATTCACCACAAGTTCAAATGGAATTATAGCAATGAGAAAAGGATTATTGGGGGATGGAAAGCTTATTATGGGCTTGAAAAAAATTGTAAATTATCCAATATTTGGAGTTGGGATAAGAAAAAACTCCTCTTGTTACACTTGTTATTATTTATGGATGTGAATTCTGTCGTTGTATTATCTCTCGCGAATCCTAGAGAAATATAGAGAAAATCAAAAAGAATTTTATAACCTATAATCTCAAAATTAAAGGAAATACACCCTATCCCATCCTCCTCTTAGAAACAAGCCTCTTCCCCATTGAGAGCACGACTATGACTAGATACCTAATGTATACGAACAATTTAAATAACATGGAAGACAAGAGGCTTCCTAAAATTTCTTCAAATTTGATTCGTAACCACCATCAACTCAAGCGAGGATGACACAAGGATGCCCAATATTGGATAAACTATTGGGGAATCATGGAAGAAACCATTTTGCAGAATAAAGATACTATTAAAAATATCATCAAATAAAATTTAAGGAGAAAATGTGGTGTGATAAAGAGTTAGAGGAAAAAATAAAATTAAGGTATTATAAGGATGTAATCAACCCTAATCTAGAAGATCAAAATTATCTATCTGTTTTGACAAGTGTAAAGAAAATAAAATAAGCATTGGTAAGATAAGAACAAATTTTCACGAGCTCCATAGTGAAACTGGGTGTTGGTCAATTCCTAAAATGCCATGGGACTCTAAGAAGGTTGAATATGAAAATAACTTTCTCTTAGATTGTCCAGCCTATACCCAGATTATATCTTATTTTCAAAATATTTTTCACACTACAAACGTTCCTAACCTATTAACTCAACAAAACTATGGTGATCTTGGAAAGATTCTCTTAATTCTTTTCGAGGACAAAAAACTAATTCTAAAGAATCACAAGTAATCACTTACCCTCTTAAGGTATGATAAACCAATTCAGTCTTTCTTGGAACTTTCAGGGATTTCTTTAGAATGAAGGGCCTATATTAATTTGGATCCCAAGTGAAATTGATATTATATTTATGGTTGAAAACTTGGAGCATGGGGAATCTAAGGTCCCTAACATACATATATTTATATTCTGGTCAACATGGAACACAAAATCCTCCCGTAGAGGGGTTGGAGGCATATCTTGTTACATAAGAAAAAAATTGCTCCTCACATTCGTCTTCATAAAAATAAACCTCTCAATCAGTTCATTTGGGTGGAGATTTTAGAGATCAATGATAAGAAGATGTATATAGAAATTTGTTATTTTGTGCCTATTAATTCTACATTTTATACCAAAAACAATATAGATAAAAAAATGTCCCTATAAAATCTTAGAACAAGATATTTATAGTTTGATAAATGAAGGTAGTATCCTCCTTCTAAGAGACTTTAATTCTATAACTACAACTAATCAAACTATTATCTTAAGCAATGATTCCAAACCTAATACTTTGTGGTTAGATGAGGACCTTGTTTTATGATGCAGGAGCATTGCCTTCAAAGTCAACAATGCACGCGTGGAGGCAAAGTAATGACATCTCAGCAATGCCAGAATTTCAAATCAAACATTAATTTCAGAATTTAAATCGGTTGTTGGGATATTTTGTAAACAACAATTTTAAAATTGTAACTTGTTTGTAAAGTCGTGAAGGACTGTAAGAGATTGCAGATATGGAATGTTGACTCTATCTAGAAATAACTGGTAGTTAATGTAATAGGACAAAGTAGGTAACAACTTTGAGTTTGATAGGATAGATTTCAGACAAGACAGAGAGCTCGTGGAGCAGTCCTTAGATAGGTTTTTCATTGTTGAATTGTAACAGATAGACATAATAGGAAGAAAGAGATAGAAATCAGAGAGATCAATAGAACATAGTAGAGTAGGATAAATACTATGTATTTTTTTTTTCATGAAGGAATAGAATAGACAAGATTGTCCCAAAGCTCGGATTGTGTTCATTTGATGTGTGATTAAATGACTATTATATTATATATGTGTTCTTGAGTTTATTTTGTTCATGCATGATTTTTTGAGATATTGATTGTATGAGTTCGTGATGAAACTGGATGAGTTTAAATTGTTCTTTTGATACTTGTATGCAAGGTGTGCATCTCAAATGAAAAGAGTGCGTCGATTGAGTATCATATTGACTCAGAGAAGTTTAGAGAGAACCAGGGAAACTCAAACCAGGTGCAAGGTGTGAAAAGTGGCAAGAAGCCAACAAGCTTCAAAGAACCAGTGCAGAGGATTGCCATGTGGGCGAGGAGAATAATTTCTTTTCAATAAATCCTTCAAACTGAGTTATTCGAAATCTCAAGAACGCAAGGTGTATGTGGGAAGTCGAAAATCCTTTCAAGGACTGAAGCTCAAAAGAGATAACACTTTTCATGAGTGTGGATGAGATTCCAGAGTTGGATTCATAGGGAGAACAAAGGTCCATAACCTTTGAAAGAAGATAAATCTTCCATGTAGGGAGATATCAGAAGCTCAGGAGGAAGAGCGACCATGATCGTTGGGTCACAGTGAAAAGAAACCAATAGTTGTTGGATCAGAAAAAAGTGAACGAGCCTTAGTGCTTCACGTACAGAGGAGAGAGAACCTATTGGGGTTGAAACTTGAGGTTTCCGAAGCCCGAAGAACTAGAACCCCGAAATAGAATCTCAGTCGTCCAATCACAGGAATAAATCTGAGCCATCAGATTGTTTGGGGCAAAGAGAAAGCATTGGATCCCTAGGAGGAATCATATTCATTGGTTGTTGTGAGTTCAAGAGGAGGAATGGTTTGAAGCTTGAGATTCCCGAAGCCCGAAGCTTCGGAACGCCGAAGTGGAATCTCAGTCATTCGATCCTTTGAAACAGACTTGAGACATCATATCTTCTGAAGTGAATCTTAGACGTTGGATCAGTCAAGCGAGCGTGAACCGTCAGATATCATGACTTCATAAGGAGTCGAGTTTGAAACTTGAAACTCCCGAAGCGTGAACAGCCGGAGAGCCGAAGCATATCTAGACTGTTAGATCTAGGAGGGTACGTGTCGGCGAGTCGTGAGATCCAGAGGAAGGTAAGAGGTGAAAGGTTGAAATACCTGAATCCCAAAGAGCCAAAGAGTCATGAGATGTTGATCTAGGAGGAGATGCTCAACAGATCTCGAGCTCCAGGGAAAAGTTAAAGTGTGTTTTCAGTTTGAGAACTGAGATCGCTGAACTGCGAAGACCCGAAGTCCTGAATTGATTTATGGACCTTGAGATCTAAGGGAGATGTCACATGAATCCGTGAACTCTGGGTAAAGTCCCGAAGTGATTTGTAGCCACCAGATCTAAGGGAGACATGGTGTAGATGCATGCACTTTGGGTAAAGTCCCGAAGTAATATTTGATCGTTAGATCAGTAGGATACCCATCAAGAGATCACTACCTTCTAATAAAAGCAAGGGAGAAAAGGCGTGGTTTGAGATTTGAGATCTCAGAAGTCCGAAGACCCGAAAGAGATCTCGAGAGTCGATCGAGAAAGGGGTCGTTGGACCGTTGATATGGGTTTGAAGAGTAAAACACCCAACTACAGAGAAGGACCATTGATGAGTAGGACAGGTGTCTATAGATCACCATCTTTGGAGGATTGACATACGAAAATAAGATGGGTTTGAGATTTCAAATTCCCAAAGTCCAGAATTCCGAAGAGATCTCGACCGCTGATTCAGAGGGAACAGATCTCGTCCATAGATTTGAAGGGTGTAGGTATGAATCATTTATTTAGAAGTTATCGTCAATATCATGAGATCGATGATCCTGTAACATTGCGGGGACAAGAGTTGCGAGGAGTTTAACAAATCAAGGGTGGGACACAATCCAAACCGTGGTTTCGTTAAGAGGACATGTGGAGGTTGTAGGATCATTGCAGGCCGAAAAGAAGTTTGAAACCAAACATCTTTTGGCCATGCCCACAATTGCATGGTCATAGCCTAAGGTCACACCAAGAGAGGGTTTATCTGAAAAGTAGCTAACGTCGACACTCTGAGTTTTTGCAGCAGATCGAAAGGGAAGGTCGTGGGTTGCTGCCAAACCTGCACCAGGAATTCGATGGGCCTGTGTTTAGATACAGGAGAGGACCTTTAAGGTTCCAGAGAGTCTTTCGACTCAAGAATCAGAGATCCATTGACTGATAGGTTGTGCAGCCCTACGGGGGGAGTAGGGGGGTTGCATCATTTTAGCTAATTAATACAAGAGAAATTTAGAAGACTTGACCAATAATTTATATGGTACTGAGGTAATCAAACTTTTCAATTATCAATATCTAATCATTTGAAATGGTCTAATAAAGTGGCCAAAATATAACCAAATGATGTATCCATCCATTGGGTAGTAGTGTTGTGGATTATGTGATATCGAATATCCTTGTTTTCAACAAAATAGTAAATTTTGACTTTTTGAATGACCATAAGCCCGACTCTGATCATAAACATTTAACCCTAACTCTAAACTTTATTATGAAAAAACCCCCCCTTGAAGATAACTATGGTAACCAAAGGCATCTTCTTTTTGACAAAAATAAAGATGATCTCTTTTTAAAGGACTTAAACACTAAATTAATATTCTATCATATAAAAATAGTATTGAGGACATCTATCATAATTTTACAACAACCCTCTCTACCTCCATTAACAATTCTCTATCGAAGTGTTGTGTAAAAATAATAATAGAGTTTCCAACCCTTGGTATGATAACGAGTGTAAAATTGCTAGAAAAGCCATTAAGGATGCATGCAATGTGACTTTGAAATATGATAATATTAATAGATACAAATCCCTAATTAAAAGAGAAAAAAAGGCACTATATAAATACAAATCAAGAGAATCTGTTGTACCTTTCTAAGCTAGATCCAAAGAAATTTTGGAGGAAAATTATGACTCATAAAACTATAGAAAATGATATGATTCCCTTGACAGACTGGAATTCCTACTTAAAAATATTTATGAATCCCATAATTTCCTAGACACAATTACAAATGTTTCTACAAAAGATGATGTTTTTTTTATAGAAGACATAAAGTTTGGGGTTAAGTGACTTGCAAACGAGAAAGCTAAGGACATCGAGGGATACCAAGATGAAATGTTGAAAATTGGAGGGCCTATTTCGATCCCACACATACACAAGCTCTTCAATTTAACAATAAAGCATGGATTCCCTAAGCCTTGGACTCAAAGCCTCATTTTACCTATTTTTAAAAGAGGGGATACAATTAATCCCTCTAATTATAGGAACATTATGATTAGCCCCATTTTATCCAATCCATATGGAAGTATTTTAGAAAAGAAGATAAGCATATGGCCAGAAAGCCACCAAAAAAAAGATAAAGGTTAGGTCATTTTGGAGGTTATCATTCAAATTTGGACCACAGTATCATGCTTAGGATAATTTTAGAGGAGTGCAACATCAATAAAACCAATCTCCTTTTTTTTTCATTAACATTAGGAAAGATTTTGACATTGTTCCTAGTACCAACCTTTGGAATGGGATAGAAGAGCTAAAATTTCCCTTTGGGATGAGAGATGCTACGATAAGGCTGTATAAGAATGTTATTTCCAAGTTTAAGAGACCCGAGGGAACACTGAGGGTTGTTCAGAAGCAATTAATTGCAATATAGGATTCAAGCAAGGTTTTCCCCTATCCCCTACCCTTTTTGGAATTTAAATTCACAAGTTAAAAGATTGTTTGGAAGTCGCAGGTTGTGTTGGACCAATGCTTTCTAGTATAGTGATCACTCTTCTTGTCTCTACCAATGATATTTTTCTTATGACAAGGAATCCCTATGACCTTAGTAATTATCTTACAATCCTCAAGGAATTTTTCTCTAGCACATGTATGACTATGAACACTAAGAAAACTAAGGTTATGATCATTAAATCCAACAAGATCACCTACGATAATTTTGTATATTACCAAAATATATTGGACGAAGTGCCTCTGTACAAGTATCTTGGAATTGGTATTCATCACAAGATCAATTGGAACTATAACATTGAGAAATGAATAAATGGAGGGTGGAAAACATATTATGGGATTGAAAATAATTGTGAATTAGAATACCTTTGGATATGGGATAAAACAAATCTCCTCTTTGATACTTTTTTCACTCATGTTATCTTATATGGATGCGAAGTTTGGGGATGAAATATATCTCAAAAATATTGGATAAATATAGAGTAGATCCAAAATAATTTTATAACTTATAGTATCAAAATTAAGGGCAATATGCCCTATCCTATCCTCCTCATCGAAGCGAGAATTTACCCGATGGAGAGCACAACTATGATTAGGTAATTAATGTACAAGAACAAGATAAACCATATGGATGACAAGAGGCTCCCCAAAATTTCTTCATACTCTAGCCAAAATCACCAATGACTCAAGTGGGGATGGAATAATGATGCCAAGTCTTGGCTAAGCCATTAGGGAATGAAAGAAGAAATTATTATTTAAAATAATGATGATATTAAAAATATTGTACAAGATAAATTTAAGGAGGATATATGGTGTGATAAATAATTAGAGGATAGAAAAAGTTGAGATATTATAAGAAGGTGGTTAACCCTAAACTTGAAGATCAAAATTATCTCTCCATTTTGACTAGCATAAACAAGAGAATCAATATTTCTAAAATAAATGGTAATTGTCATGAGTTGCATAGTGAAACTAGGCGTTGGGAAATCCCTAAAACACCATGGTAAGGAAGAATTTGTCACCTGTGTGACACCAAGAGGGTTGAAGATGAAAATCACTTTCTCCTAGAGTTCCATGCATATGCCCAAATTAGATCCCAATTTCAAAATATTTGTCACAATACTAACCTTCCTAACCTTCTAAGTCGTAAAAACTTTAGTGATCTTGGAATGATTCTCTTAATGTTTTTCAAGAACCGAAATAACATTTTAAATAAATCCAAGTAATATCTTAATTTTCTTAAGGTCTGATAGACCGATTTTGGTCTCAATGGAAGTTAACCGTCATCATATCATAAAACTATTAACGAATTAGTACAACTAAATTATTAACAAAGTAAGTAATACGTACTAATAATTATTAGTACAAGATGATTATTATTCAATGTAATATTGTGTAAGTAATATATATTAATAACTGTTAACAAAGTAGTACACCTGTGTTGGATTACTGAGAGGGGGGGTGAATCAGTAATAGAGATTTTTAATCCTTTTAACCACAATATGTAAGTGTTATTCATATTTATGATCAATATACCATTATAATTCAACAAGTGTAGAGTACATAAACCATGAATTATGAACAAGCATACACATACAAAGTACACCAAATTTTTTACGTGGAAACCCAATGTGGGAGAAAACCACATAATGTTTTTTCTTATATTTATTTAAGAATTACATTCATTGGAAGCACCGACTTCCTTTGTCCTCCAGATACAACTGGAAGGAGGCTCCGACCCCCTATATTTTCAGGCTACAACCTGAGGGAAGCTCTAACTCCCCAATTCTCTGATCCGAAAAGATATTTTAAACGAAAATGGTTGAGTTATTTAACATGATTTAAATTACCATTTAGGAAACTAATGAAAGAGGAAACATAGCAGCCATTAAAAAATATACATATTTGAACATAAGCATTAAGAATAAAAAACCATAAACACCAAAGTGATAATGGAGTTCGACAATCTCGCCTACTTCTTTGGGCCTTTGTCTTAATGGGTGAGGTTTTATTTTTTATGTTAGAAGATTTAAATGTACATCATGAAAGTGCCAATGGATTACAAAAATGCATTGGTCATGTTCTAACAGATCTCAAGAACCCATCAAAACTGACGACACTGAAAACGGATGATCGGAGCTCCCAAAAATGGCCCACAAAGGTGCTCTCCCCAATGGCTTCCCTGCATAAAAATGGATTTGCCTAAACAATTCAACATCATTTTCCTGATATGAATCTCCCTCCATGGATTCAAGAGGCTCTATTTTATATAGGACTGAAGTTGGTAACAATCTCCCAAATCCCCTCAAGATCTGGCCTCAAAAAAGGCCCAAGATCCTCCAAAAATGGATTAAATCTCCAAAAACAGCTGAAGAAATCCATAAACATCATATAGCATAGTTTTAAAAGACACTAATGGCTAAATATACAGGTGTAGCCCCCTTCATGCGGGATCCTGGTTATATGGCGCCCTCCATGTGGCCTTGTGCTAGTCTGGCGCCCTGGTATGGCCCCTAGCTCTTGGCCCTTGGTCGCAGGTCGTGGCCATATGCCCACACCTTATACCTCCAAGCACCCCTTTCTGTTTAAGCTTCTTGGTTTCCAGCTCTAGGTCACACCCTTGGTTGACAGTCTATCCCAACCAACCAGGAACCATCCATACATAAATCTGTGCTAAACCATAGATCTGGGTCATATGCATATGCCCACGTGACTAGGGCTATCTGGACTGCGCCAAACGTCAACACATTTGAACCACATTGTAAATTCAAATAGAAATGATGCCAACTATGGTTCAGACCCACGGTGTAGGCAGGATGGTAGTCTAGCCTACGCAAAGACTCGGCCTCCCATGGAGGTCACGGGTTTGACCCCCACGATCCCTTAAACAAACTTTTAACCAAAATTGTCAGCCAATGGAGGGGTGCTACATCGCATCCCAGGACTGGTCCATGTGGCACCACGCTATTCTCCCAAACCAGGACACGTTTCTAACCAAAATTCTACCACCTGTCAGCTACCCATTCATCCATGTACCTGCCACGTCAGCCCACTGCCATGTGTCATACGGTTGTATGGCCTTGCCATGTCATCCTATGCCATGTGTCACCCTTGTAATGGTGCCACGTGTCACCCCCTAACTCATCCACGTCTACACCTTCCCACGTCAGTTCCAACGCACCATACCACGTTATATTTACGACTGTACGACCCTATACAATCAGCTGACATGTCAACACTGTACGAATTGTACGGACTGCATAGTCAGCATTGTTTTTTTGCCTGTTTGATTAAACAAACAGATCGCGATATCTTGATCATATGAAATCTGTTTGATATTGTTCAAGTTGTGTTGGGTTCGTATAGACAAGGCCTACACAAAAATCCATTTTAAAGAGATTATGAGCAATTTGAGTTTTAGGCCTTCCTGGACCCCATCTTGGCTCCTAGATCCAATTCCGGATCACACCTCCCCACTAAAGACCTTCTGGTCCTCCAAAAGGTTACAAAATGGACCTTACAGATTACATACTCATAAGGATAAAAAAACAAAACACTATGTTGTTCAAAATGATGTTATAACAGGTCATGATTTTAACATGTGTGATTACATTAATGGAAGCAATATACAATGAAGATGTGACATCCACTTCTGGAAAAACCAAGTGGTTGATTTCTTTCCTTCATGGTGTTCCTCTTGCTTCGCTAGCAATGCCTCTTCCTTTGTGAGTACATGCACAATCCTTTTGTCCTTCTTTGAACAAAGCTCCAGATTAAGATTCCAACATTTAGCCTTTTGATGTCCACCCCTGTTGCAATAAGTGCAGTGGTTTTTTGGCATCCATAATTATTTTCCCTTCTTTTTCTTTCGTTGTGGAGTTGAGTCTTTATGTCATGTATCCTTCCTGGTCAACAAAAACTTCCTTTAAAAATATTGTCTCTTCCAACACTTTGCCACACAATTCTTGGGTGAATGACAAAAAGTACAAGGATACATATTCCACAAGTTTTGGATTACATGATTATGTTTTTTATAATCAAAAAGAGAATTGGAAAAACCGTGACCATTATACCTTTCTTGTTGAACTTCACTTTTATTTGGGGATGATTTTCATTCACTATCACCATCATGGAGTGATACACCATCACCTTTTGTGAACTATTCCCACAATGTCTTCGGCTGGTCTTTTGAAGCATCACTTGCTTCCGATGTTTTGGAGTCCATCTTGGAGAATGCTCCATTCTCCTCTTCGCCATATCCCAATCCTAAATAATGAGGTATTTCTACAACCTATATGGGATTAATGATACCTCGACCCTTATTTCCATGGCCCTTTCCTTCATAATCCATATTGGTTAGCAATTTCAAACCTATACCTCTTGTATATTTTTCAAATGCACCAAAAGAACCATCTTGATGGGAACAATGCGAAATTGATGAATGAATTCCACTCTATACATCAGAAATGTTTTTTGAATTCGGTGTAGTAGGAAACTCCTTCAATTCTTCTTTTCTTTTGTTGTTCTTTGAATATTTCTCTTGAACTGATCTCTTTCGTTCCAAATAATCTTCATACAACACTTTCACCATATCTGCCATGGCAAAGAGAGTTTTTTGCATATCCTTCTCATCTTGAGAAAGTCCCCTTTTAGATGTCATTTTATCAACTGAGATGATCTTTCCTTGGTAAACATGCAAACTCAAAAACCAACTGTCAGCTAGCTCTGATACCACTTGATTCAAAAAGATATCTTAAACGACAATGGTTGAGTTATTTAACATGTGTTAAATTACCATTTAGAAAACTAATGAAAGAGGAAGCTTGAAAGAGGAAACATATCAGCCATTAAAAAATATACATATCTTAACATAAGCATGAAGAACAACAAACCATAAACACCAAAGTGATAATGGAGTTCGACAATCTCGCCTACGTCTCCGGGCCTTTGTCTCAGTGGGTGATTTTTTCTTATTTCTATTTGAAGCTTTAAATGTACATCATGAAAGTTCAAATGGATTACAAACATGAGTTGGTCGTGTTCTACAAGATCTCAATAACCCATCAAAACTGACAACACTGAAAATAGATGACCGGAGCTCCCAGAAATGGCCCACAAATGTGCTCTCCTCAATGTCTTCCCTGCATAAAAATGGATTTGCCTCAACAATTCAACATAATTTTCCTAATGAATCTCCCTCCATGGATTCAAGAGCCTCTATTTTATATAGGCCTGAATTTGGTAACAATATCCCAACTCCCCCCCAAGATCTCACCTCAAAAAAGGCCTAAGATCCTCTAAAAATGGATTAAATCTCCAAAAATTACTGAAGAAATCCATAAAAATCATATAGCATGGTTTTAAAAGCCACTAATGGCTAAAAATATAGGCATATCCCCCTTCACATGGGATCTTGTTCACATGGCACCCTCCATGTGGCCCTGTGCTAGTCTGGCGTGCTGATATGGACCCTAGCTCTCGGCCCTTGGTCGCAAGTCGTGGCCATATGCCCACACCTTATACCTCCATGTGCCCCTTTCTGTTTAAGCCCCCTGGTTTCTATCTCTAGGTCACGCCCTTGGTCGGTGGGCTAGCCCGGCTGACCGGGTGCCATCCATACATAAATCTACGCTAAACCATAGATCCGGGTCATATGCATATGCCCATGCAACCGAGGCTATCTGGACCACGCCAAACATCAACACATATGAAACACATTGTAACTTAAAATAGAAACAACGCTAACTATGGTTAAGACCCATGGTGTAGGAGGGCTGGTAGACTAGACTACGCAAAGACTTGGTCACCCATGGAGGTCATGGGTTCGACCCCCAGAGACCCTCAAACAAACTTTTAACCAAAACTGTAAGCCAATGGAGGGGTGCCACATGGCATCCCAAGACTAGGCCACGTGGCAACTTGTTATTCGCCCGAACCAGGACATGTGTTGAACCAACATTTGCCCACCTATCATCTACCTAGCCAACCATGTACCTGCTACGTCATCCCACTACCATGTGTAGTATGACCTTACCATGTCTATTTGTGCCACGTGTCACCCTTGCAGTGGTGCCACATGTTACCCCCTAACTCGTCCATGTCTTCACCTGCCCACGTTAGCACCAATGCACCCTTCCATGTCATCTGTATGGTCATACAGACCTATACAATCAGCTGACACATCAACACTGTAAGGATTGTACAGACTGCACAATCAACATTTTTTTTTTGCCTGTTTGACGAAACGAACAAACAGTGATATCTTGGCCATACAACGTCCATTTGAGGCCATTCAAGTTGCATTGGGTTCGCATTGACGAGGTCTATTCACGCGTCTATTTTGAAGAGATTCTGAGCACTTTGATTTTTAGGCCTTCCTAGACCCCATCTTGGCTTCTAGATCCAATTCTGGATCAATTAACAAAGTAGTACACCCGTGTTGGATTACTGAGAGGGGGGGTGAACTAGTAATAGAGATTTTTAATCCTTTTAACCCAAGTATGTAAGTTTTATTTATATTTATGATGAATATACCATTATCATTCAACAAGTTTAGAGTAAATAAACCATGAATAATGAACAATCATACACATACAAAGTACACCAGTATTTTTACGTGGAAACCCAATGTGGGAAAAAACCACATAATTATTTTTCTTATATGTCTTTAAGAATTACATTCATTGGAAGCACCAACTTCCTTTGTTCTCTAGCTGCAACTGAAAGGAGGCTCTGACCCCCTATATTTTCAGGCTACAACCTGAGGGAAGCTCTAACTCCCCAATTCTTTAGCTACAACTAGGAGGATACAACCCCCTATGCTTTCCGACTACAACCACCTTTCCTTGCCCCATCCTACCTTCCTGAAATATAAGTGTCAAATGATGAAACCACTGCCACATTGTCACTGTGAGATATAACATTGTAAACCTGTACAAATCTATACCAACAACTTATAACCAACCTATGCCAATGACCTATAACCAATTTGTACCTATACTTAATATATAACAACAAAACCCAATAGGTATGTGAATTGTATATACTACATATCGTGTATGTACATGCCCTATCTGTATTGCATCCTGCATATGTATGCACCATTTATATGCTACAACCTACGTACACCTTCAGAAAACTGGGGTTTTCACTTTCTCTAAAAATTCAAACACTTTGCTACCTCTGTGACCTCAACCTACAACCTATCACTGTGTATTATTTTTAGTTGTACCATGTTCATATATCATATTGCATATCCCTTAATTAAGTGCATATATATATCTAGTCATGTGCCATACACATGTGTATAATCATGACCAAGTGTAGTAACCCTCACATGGACTAGACATCAAATCCTCACTAATATACAACCTCACAATACACCAACAACTTTACAACCACTTCACAACTACAAGATCTCAACCATGTACCACAAAAACCCTCAACCATATGCCAAAAAATACAAGATGTGCATTGACACTAACAAGATATACCAATGCTAAATATCAAACATACCAACACTATATTTCTATAGATATGGATTTATGCAGTAAGTGCCATACAACCAATAGCCTCTCTAGGGAAAATCCTCAAACCCCTATATCCATATCTCATGTAGACAATAATATCCAACTATTCATAGAAATGGGACATACCTTTTGAACCTGTAGATAGATCTATTGTACCTTATCACTGTAGACCTTCGTGGGATATTTCTTTCAGACTCTAGAGACTAGGCATATTCATCTTCTCAAGTTTTCATGGATTTTCCCACATGTACATGATTTGTTATACTGCCATACCACATACATATGCTCCCTTCTCCATTGCATCTCGCATACACAAAAAAACTAGGGTTTTTCAGTATTTCTGCAATTCTGAAACTTTCACCATCAACCCTTTGTGCTACCTTAGACTTGTGTGACTTCAAATGTACCAATGAGTACCTAGAATAAACCTTACACAATAATATATATTCAATGTGATTAATAGGTGCTAATAGGATAGCCTTACTCTCTTATTTATACTTCCATTGAGCTTCCTCAAGGGGATACCTTCTAACCAACTTAACCCAACTTCCTTCTTTTAGGGATAACTGACTTCTAACCACTTTATCCTCAAATAGTAAAATCTCCACTTCTAGTTGCAACTAATTTATTTTTAATTATTTTCTTGCAACAAATTAACCCATGATTAACTCATACTTTCACCCACTTTGACTACTCAACCTCTTTTAGGAGTTTCTAGAATAATTTGACTTCTTTGACCTTCTAGATAACTCATGAGGGCTCTCCAACTTCATAAGGCCATAACTCTCTAACCGTGAGGAGTTATGTGGAATTCAACATATCACCAAAAATGGCATGGCATGTATTATCCATCTAGAATAGTCTTACCTGCAAATATATTAATACTCATACCATTATACATCAAACAAACTTAAGTCCCTTAACCATACTATTGGGGCTATCGAAATTTTCTACCAGACTTTCTTCAAGGGTTGACATCAATGACAACCAACCCAATTAATAAAAAATATCCCCCTTTCGCATTGATGGAAACACTCTGATGCAACAATGAATTCATACTTCTCATGCTTCCCCCGTGACCATCGCTTTCCTTGGAAGTATGCCTCTGTTCTCTCTCTAAGAATCTAACTCTCTATACATGCATCTAATGAATCTCTCCCCCTTTGAAATCAATGGAAAAAGTAAATTCTTGTCGGAGCTACTCTCCCTAACTGAACTATCCTCGAGGATGCTCCCCCTAACTGAAATCTTCATGAAACTACTCCCCCAAACTGAACTTCCCTCTTAATGGTGATTCCTCGTGTAAATATAAAAAATGTAAGATAAACATTCAAAATCATTCATTTGGGAGTAGAAATTACTCTGAGACTCTATCGAAGATACTCAAAAGCTTCCCTTGGAAGTGATTTTGTAAAGATATCTGCAACCTATTATTTTGTTCCCACATATTCAAATCCGGTGTTCTTCTACGCAACCTGTTCCAGTAGAAAATGATACTTGATTGGAATGTGCTTCATCTTGGAGTGCATCATTATATTTTTTGAGATACTAATGACGCTTGTGTTATCACAATATATCATAATGGGCTCATCATACTCAACCTATATATTTGTCAAAGTTTGTTTCATCCGTAGAACTTTGTACAACATGTTGTTTCTCCAATATATTCTACTTAGGTTGTAGACAATGATACTGATGACTGTTTCTTTCTTAGCCAAGATACCAAACACTCAACCAAGTAAAATGTTGCTCCACTTGTGCTTCTTTGGCCATCAATGCAACCTTCCCAATATTCATTTGTGTAGGAAATAACTGATCAATCCTTTCATTTTGGATACCATAATCCAAACTCTTATGTTCCCTTGAGATATATGAATATCCTTTTTACTGCTAGAACATGTGATTCTTTTGGTGTTGCTTGAAATCTTGCCACCTATCCAACTGCATGCATTACATCTGGTCTATATGTTGTCACATAAAGTAAGTTTCCAATCATTTACCTATAATTCCTCTTATTTGTATCCTTTGAATCATCATATTTAGTTAACTTTCAACTAGTTTGCATAGGAATATTGATTGGTTTGCAATATTCCATTATGAGCCTCTTTAGAATTTCTCTGATATACTTGGTTTGAGAAATAAAAATTCCTTGGTTTCTTTGACATATATGAAGACCTAGAAATAAGAATAGTTCTCCAAGTAATGACATTTCAAATTCATTTTTCATATCCTTTGCAAATTTCTGACTCAACTTGTCATTAGCACTTCCAAAAGTAATATCATCAACATTAAATTCAATTAGTAAAATACTGTCTTGAGTTACCTTGATGTAGAGGTTGTTGTCTGCATTTCCTTTTCTGAACCCTTACCACTGTAGATATTTGTCTAGTCTAGAATTCAATGCTCTGGGGGCCTGTTTTAGACCATATAAGGCCTTCTTCAACCTGCAAACGTAATATTCATTCTCTGACAACTAAAATCCTTCTGGTTTCTTAATGTATAATTCTTCTTCTACTTCCCCATTCAAAAAGGTTGATTTCGCGTCCATATGATACACTTTAATAATCTTGGAGCATGCATAATATAGGATCAATATGATTGCTTCCATTCTGGCAATTTGGGAAAACATCTCTTCAAATTCGATACCTTCAACCTATGCATATCCTTTACATACCAATCTATCTTTGTTCCTGGTAACCTTTCCATCTTCATTCAATGTATTTTTGAAAACCCACTTTGTGCCCATCACATTCTTGTACCTTCGCCTTGGAACCAATTCCCAAGTGTCATTCTTCTCTATCTGATCCAACTCTTCATCCATGGCCTTTATCCAGAATTTATCCTTATTGTCTTATTCAAAACTATTTGGTTCAATCGAAGATAAGAGTGATAGGTGTAGTTTTTCTGGTGAATGAATTCTTCTTCTAGTCTCAACTCCTGCATCTTTGTTCCCGATAATCTGAGGGATGATTCTTCTGTATTTGTTTGTTAGGTGTCTTTGGAGGTTATTATTTTTCTTTCTATTCTAGTTCTATCTGATCTTCTTCATCTTCCCCTTCTACTACTTCTTCATCGTGAACTTGTTCCACTGACTCCTTTTCTTCTTCCTTTATTTTCTATCCACATGTCTCATCAACTGTCACATTGATTCTTTCCACAACTTTGTTGAGCCTTAGATTGAAACATTTGTATGCTTTCCTTGTACTCAAGTACCCAACAAGTATTCCTTTATCCACACAAGAATCAAACTTTTCCATTCTTCCATATTCTCTTTTGATGTAGCATTTGATTCCAAAAACGTTGAAGTGTTTCACTTTCGTTGGTCTTCCTTTCCATAGCTTGTAGGGATTTTTATCACTATTTTTTCTGAGAATTACTTTGTTTTCAGTGTGAATTGTCACATGCACTGCATGTTCCCAAAATACATCTATCAACTTGGAATCCATTAACATAGTTTGAGCCATTTCCTATACTATCTTGTTTTTTCTTTCGACAACTCCATTATGTTGAGGTGTCCTAGCAAAGGACAGCTTCATTTTTATTCCATGATTGTTGCATAAATCCATAAATTCCTTTGAAGTAAACTCTCCTCCATTATCATATCTCACACATTTTATTTTTGAATCCATTTCATTTTCAACCATTTTCTTGTATACCTTGAAGTTCTCGAAAGCTTCTGATTTTTTCCTGAGAAAACAAATTGTAGTCATCCTTGTATAATCATCAACTAATAACATAAAATATAGCTCACCTTCTAAACCCTTTGTTCTATTTGGTGCAACTAGACAAGTATGTACAATCTCTAGTGGTCTTGTTGTGGAGTATTCCTTTGATTTGAATTTGGTCGATGTTTTCTTTCCTTGTTGACAATGCTTGCATAAGGTGTTAGTTGGCTTTGTGAACTAGGGAATTTATCCGACTGCATCTTTTTTTATGACTTTGACAAGCTTGTCTAATTTTATATGACCCATTATTTTGTTCCATAGCCAAAATTCATCTTCCTTTCCTAGACAACACTTTTCATTTCCAATTTCACTTAATACATATATGTTTCTTCAAGTTCTTACATCTATTGCAACCAATATTCTTGAACCTACCTTTCGTATCTCGTACTTATGTGAATCAAACACAAGTTCGTGACCTTGGTCACACATTTGAATTACAGTTAGATTATTATGTTTCATATATTCCACTAGTAGAACATTTTCTTCCTTGGTATCCTTGTTTCCAAGTTTGACTATGCCTCTTCCAATGATTCTAGTTGAGTCATCATTTCCAAAAGAGACTGATCCATCTCTTTCCTTTCTCAATGTTAGAAACCTGTCCTCATCACTTATCATGTTCTTTGAAACCATTGTCAACATACCAACCATGTTTCTTATGTTTAGCTTGTAGAGGGACTGTGCATTCTTCATTGTTATATTGATTCTTCTTTCTTATCCATATTGTTTGTTGAGGTTCTTATCTGTGACTGTTGTTATTCTATTGTGATTCTCTAGGAGGGACTGTCATTCTACGATCTTTGGCCATGTGTCCAAATTTGTTTCACTTGTATCATTCCACTTCAATGCTCAAGGATTCAAACATGTTGTAGCTTCTTCTCTGTGTTTCACTAGGCCTTCTTGGATAACCATTTGTACATGATTTTCAAAGTTGTTTTTGTTTCTTCTATTTTCTCTACAATTTACAACTTTATGTCCAAAATTAGTACATGCATAGAAGAAAACAAAGAAAATAGTTTGATACTTGGGAGTTGAATATATTCTGAAAGGAGTTACTCTTGTGAATCCTTCTTCTTCTTGAAGCCTTCTTGTTTCTTATTGTCGCTGATTCTGAAATTTGAATCTTCTGGGTGAAGGAGTGTCCCTGTGATATTCCTTGTAAAACTTCATTTATCCTATGACTTTCTCTGCATAGCTTCTTAGATATGTTTATTGATTTGTTCTTTTGGATCTTGATCCCTTTTCTTTCTGATTGTATCCAATTCTATACTTGTCATGATTTGGCCTTTGAATGCTAATAATATTGTCCAAAACTTTTGAGTTGTTCTGCATGTTTTTCTTTTGAAGATCTTTTCTCAATGTGACAATATCTACTTCCAAATTTCCAATGATCCTGTCTCTTTCTTCTAATTGTTCTTTGAGTGCTTCTTCAACTTGAATTTCTAATTTAGTGATCATCTAATCTAATTTTTAGAGTTGGAACTTTGAGATTCCTCTTTTCTTTTTAGTTCTTCTTGTAGTGAATTGTTTTTCTTCTTTTCCCTTTTTATAACTTCTATGTCACTCATCAACTCTTCTATGTAGTCAACTTTTGCCTCTTCATATTCTTCTTATGTTCCTTCTTCATCTAATTCTTCTAATTCCATGAATAGAACCCTTCCTGTCTCACTTCCACTGTCTTCTTCTTTGTTTGATGAGGTGTTATATTCTTTTGTGCAAAATATTTTATTGAAGACTTTCTTTTTGGTTTTCTTTTCTTTGTACATTTTTTTTCTATTTGAATCATCTTCTTCACTTCTTTTCTTTTTATTATGAGGACATTTGTTAGAAAAAATCACCAATACCATCATAATTAAAGAAAATAAATGGAATTTTACCTATGTATTTGTTGTTGGTTCCATTTTTCAGTATTCTGGCAAAGTTGGCTACTTCTTCATCATATTTTGATATTTCACTCTTGTTGCTATCTTATTTTTCCTTTTTCTTTCACTTTTTATTTGAATTCTTGGATTCTTTGAATGATTCTTCTTTTGTAACTGGATTCTCCTATTCAATTCTCATTTCATAGGCTGTGAAAATTTTGTGTAGTTCATCTGTGCTTATTGAATCCAGATTTGTTATTTATTCTAGTGCTGAGATATTAGGATCAAATATCATTGGAAGATATCTTAGTACCATTTGAACAACTATATATTCATTAACTTGTTCTCCCAATTCTTTGATTGTTTTCATTGTTTCATCAACTCGTAATAAGTGAGCTGCAATATTCTCATTTTCCTTCATATTTAGCTATTCAAATTGACCTCTATAAGTTTGAAGCTTTGTTTCCTTGAATTTTGCATCTCCTTCAGAAACATTATAAAATGTGTCCCAAATTTTATTTACGGAGCTGCAATGCATAACTTTGACATATATCAAATCACCAAGACAATTCATAAGTGCATTTTTGGATTTTGAGTTATTTAGACTGAGTTTCCTTCCGTTGTCATTTGTTGGCGGAACTATTGGTTCTTTATATCCATATCAAATGATTTCCAAGCCTCAAATCCATGTGCTTGTATATATGTTTTAGTTATGTCCATGAAACTGTGGTATTCCATTTTTATACATATTATTGCTCTCCAAGATCTATCTTTCAATGGTTAAACTGATTTCTGAAGGAACCTGCTATGATACCAATTGTTGGATTACTGAGAGGGGGGTGAATCAGTAATAGATATTTTTAATTCTTTTAACCACATTATGTAAGTGTTATTTATCTTTATGATCAATATACCATTATAATTCAACAAGTGCAGAGTAAATAAACCATGAACAATGAAAAATCATACACATACACAGTACACCAATATTTTTACGTGGAAACCCAATGAGGGAGAAAACCACATAATTATTTTTATTATATGTATTTAAGAATTACATTCATTGGAAGCACCAAATTACTTTGTTCTCCAGTTGTAATTGGAAGGAGGCTCTGACCCCCTATATTTTCAGGATACAACCTTAGGGAAGATCCAACTCCCCAATTCTTTGGCTAGAACCAAAAGGAGGCTACAACCCCCTATGTTTTCCGACAACAACCGGAAGGTAGCTACAACCACCTTTCCTTGCCCCATCCTGCCACCCTGAAATATAAGTTTCAAATGATGAAACCACTTCCACACTGTCACTATGAGATATACCACTGTAAACCTATACCAATCTGTACCAACAACATGTGCCACTGAACTGTAACCAACCTGTACTTGTACTCATCATGTATCAATAAAACTCAATAGGTATGTGACCTGTATATACTGTAACTTGTGTATGTGCGTGCCCTGTCTATACTGCAACCTGTGTACGTATGTGCCCTATCTATACTACAACATGTGTATGTACACGCCCTATCTATACTGCAACCTGCGTATGTACACGCCCTGTCTATACTTAAACATGCGTACACCTTTAGAAAACTAAGGTTTTCACTTTCTATGAAACTTCAAACACTTTGCTGCCTATTTCACCTCAACCTGCAACCTGTCACTATGTCTTATCTGTATCTATACCCTGTGCATACATCATCTTATATATCCCTTAACCAAGTGCATCTATATCTCTATTCATGTGCCATACATATGTGTATAATAATGAACAAGTGTAGTAACTGTCACATGGACTAGACATAAAACCCGCACTGATATACAACCTCACACTACACCAAAAAATTCACAACCACTTCACAACTACAAGCTCTCAACCATGTAACAAAAAAACCCTGAACCATATCCCAAGATATACAAGATGTGCATCTACACTAACAAGATATACCAATGATAAATATCAAACATACCAACAATGTATTTTTGTATATTTTTCTTATACAGTAAGTGCCATACAACTAATATCCTCTCTATGGAAAATCCCCAAACTCCCATAACCACATCTCATGTAGACAACAATATCCAACTACTCATAGAAATGGGACATACCTTTTGAACCTGTAGATAGATTTGTTGTACCTGATCATTGTATACCTTCCTCAGAGTTTTCTTTCAGACTCTAGAGACCTCACATCTTCATCTCCTCAAGTTTTCATGGATTTCCTCAAGTGTACGTACATGCCATTCTCCACTGCAGCCCACGTACACCTACAAAATTAGGGTTTTTTTCAGTATTTATGAAATTCCAAAAATTTTGTTGTCAACCCTTCGTGCTACCTCGGACTTGCGTAACTTCATATGTATCAATGAGTACCTACAATAAGCCTTACACAATGAAAGATATTCAATGTGCTCAATAGGTTCTAATAGGAGAGCCTTTGTCTCTTATTTATACTTCCATGTAGCTTCCTCAAGGGGTTACCTTCTAACCAACTTAACCCAACTTCCTTCTTTTAGGGATAACCCACTTCTAACCACTTGTCCACTTATAACAAATTTATCCTCAAATAGTTAATTCTCTACTTCTAGTTGCAACTAATTTATTTCTAATTATTTTCTTGTTACAACAAATTAACCCATGATTAACTCCTAGTTTCACCCACTTTGACTAATCAACTCTTCTGGGAGTTTCTAGAATAATTTGACTTCTTTGACCTTCTAGATAACTCATGAGGGTTCTCCAACTTCACAAGGCTATAAATCTCTAATCGTGAGGAGTTATGTGGGATTCCACATATCACCAGAAATGGAATGACATGTACTATCCATACATAATAGTCTTACCTAAAAATATACTAATACTCATACCATTATACATCAAACAAACTTAAGTCCCTTAACCATACTATTGGGACTACCAAAATTTTCTATTGGACTTGATTCAAGGGTTGACATAAATGAAAACCAAACCAATTAATCAACAACATGAACCGTCAATACTTTGCAAATTATCTCTCTCTCTCTCTCTCTCTCTCTC
>ML790047.1:21830-32010 GCA_009831015.1 Picea engelmannii | reverse complement strand
TTTGGGTTAATATCACACGTGTGCACAAATGAAATTGTGTGCGCTCATTCCAAGTTGTGTTCTCTCTAATTATAGTTTTACATGTGCTTAGGACAATGCATGGAGAATAACAAGAAGTGTGTGTCAGACCAAGTTTTGATATTGTGCGTCAAGCCTAAATTATACAAAATGCACGTCATTCTGATTTTTTATGTGCATCAGAAATCAAGAAGATGCACGCCAAAAACAATAAAAGAATCATCACAAGGGAACGTGGATATGATAGAAGATGAGATGGAGAGTAAGTTAAGATTACCACAATTCCGGGAGGCTATGTAGACAGTAGGCAGGTGCCAAAAGCATGCGAGGTTGTTTTTCAATAGATCAAGTGGAAAAGATCAGAAAGAGATAGATCTCCCGAGCAGAGAAATATATAAAAGGAAGTAGTAACATCAGAAATAGAGTTAGATAGTTATATGGTGAGAGGGTAGACTCTTACTTAGAGGATTAATTGAGTGGTTTGTTGGGTTTCAAGCTCACTCTAATCCTTTGTAATATTGTAATTCTTATGGATATAGATCTAAGTTTTTCATGCATTTGAGGTCAAAAAGGATGCGCACAACGCAGTATGTTGTAGCCCCGAGGAATTATATAAAGAGGAAATGAGAAAATGTCTCTATTGAATGTAGTTTTCTTAATGTATTATTTTTTTATTTGGAATGGAAGGAATGATAATTTTGCAACAATTTTGACCTATCGTGTGTCACTCATGTGTTAATTCGATGTGTGTTTGTATTATTTTACTTATTGATCCATATTAAGTTGATGTTAATGGAGTGCATGAATGATATCTAGAATGGATCCCTATGTATTTATCCCTTCATCCTTGTCACAAGACCAAATGATATTTGTGATCCTGATTATGTTTCAGGTGAGACATTCTTCAGCCTTAGATGAGGATTGATATGCTATTGCTTTGGGGTTTTTGTTAGTCAAATATGGCTGAAATATGGGTCTAAACTCCCCAACGTTAATCAGGACAGATGCAAGCATGAAAATGTTCCAACAAATGGTTCTGTTGTTGATACATGAAAGTATTGTAGGGAATGATGAAGGAAAGAGATGAGGTGGTATCCATTTCGGGAGGAAATTCAAGACTGACTAACTGCAAAAGAGTATGATTTTTACCTGTGAGAAACGTAGGGGTTGAGAGTGAATGTGGAGATATGGAAATATAAGTATCTTTATACTGAGATGCATGAGACATTCTTTATTGAATTCCTCTTCTTGTTGTATGAATGGATGAAAAGGAAAATTTCTACCAATTCTTCCTTGTTTAATTTAAAACCAGTGGCTTGAGATCAAGCCATGCTTGATAGATTGAAGGTGTTGGAAAATAAGTGGATTTGAGCAAAAAATAAGTGGATTTTTTGCTCAAGTAAAGGAGGGATATATTATTGAATTTGTTGTGGCGTACATTAAATATTTCAATGAGGTTGAAAGAAATTTCACAGCAGGTCTAAGGAAACACATGCTCAAATACATTCCATTTTGGATAAATATGTTGTTCTTGGATAAAAGGATAGTGAGCATGGATCTCGACAAAATGGTTGCGTAAACCCCTGTAGTGCTAGGGGGGGTTGAAAATATGGGGGGAAATGAGAAAGGAAATGGATCTGTTGAGGAAGATCCATAAATTATTGATATGAGGTGAGGAATGGGATAAAACCAGAAGAGAAGAGGAGAGAGAGAGTTTAAAGATACACAAGAAGAATTGATATTAGAAGGAAAGAGGAGAAGAGAAGAGAAGTGGAAAATAGATAGTAATGGGTGCGTGATGAGGGGTTGAGACCAGCATGAAGAGAAAATAGATGAAACTAGGAGGAAGTGTGGAAGAATGTGTTATTCTAGAGTGGGGAAAAAGTGAATATAGGCCCACGAAGAGGCACATTATCAAGAGTAGGGTGTCTAGTGGGGATACCGGTGGTAGTAGTAGTGGTCCTAGGGGCCTAAGTGAAAAATTTTGAACCCCTTGGTTTTTGTAGAGTTATGCAACCTCTGAAGAATATGATGCATGTGAGAAAGAAAGGAAGACAAAGGATCCCCTAGTGGTGGGGGAGAAGAATTGGATATTATAGATGGTCTTGCACGATTGCACGTAGGAAAATCTCTAGGTCCCATCAGAAGAGATGTCAGAAGGAGATGGACTTACCCCCCTTGCACATTTGTAATCAAGAAGAAAGAACAATATATAGTGAAGTGATTGGAGTATGAGAAAGAGTAGAATAATATAAAATAAAAGAGATAAGTGAAAAATAAGGCGAAGCCAATGCCACTTCACCAAGAGGAGTATCAGTAGTAAGGAGTTTGAAAACCAACAATCATATCAGAGGAGTTGGTTTGAGATTGATGATGGATAATAAAGAAAATACCATGAGGTTACTCATGTTCCATGGAACGACTAGGGATGATGTAGAACAACATTGGTTCATGTGTGAATCAATTCGTTATGTGAAAATGATCACAGACGAAGCAAAAAAGATCACGCGGATGGAAACCATGTTCAAGGATAGATCCTTGATGTGGTACATGAAGTACAAGGACACTATGCTAGTGGGACAGACAAGGTATTTGGTATAGATCAAGAGATATTTACTGAAGGAATTTCAAAATCCCAAGTCTGAATCTCAGTGTATTAATGAGATCAAGGAGATTAAGAAACAAAAAGGAGAAACCGTGCGGGATTATGGCCAACGGTTCAATATTTTATTGGATAGGCTAACATTCCAAATCCAACACATGCAACCCACATATTGGTTTATTATAGGGATGCTTCCCCATATTCGAGTCTTTCTCAACCAACAGAAGGTGATGACTAAGGTGGAGGCGATAGAAATTGCAATGTTCCTCGAAGATATGCCAGGAGGGGTAGAGACATAAACATTATTGGTGTAGGTGTAGTCAAAACTAGCCAACCTGACGATGTAGTGCAAAGTATGGAAAATATGAAAGTCATGCAAGAACAATTTTGGTGTACCACATGTCGTGCTTAGGGGCATCATAGGGACAAGTTCCCTATACTTTTGAATTATGTGGTGACATGAACACCAAGTCCATTCCAAACTAGATAGATGGGATGGTGTGAGATATGTCGGTAGTGGGGTGGTACTACTGACAGTGGGGCCATGTGCCACCCCATTGCCCAAATTTTTAGAAGTATCAAAATACACACCATACTTCATTTTGTGAGTTTTGTAAATCCATGGGGCATGATGTCAACAACTGTTGGTCACTCCAGTTGATGCAAGACAATACCCATGATGCATTATGGGTATAGGAAAAAAAAAAGGGTGGTGATTGTGGTGGTGTTGAGAGAGACAAATACCAAAAGGTTCCTAGAGCAGGATATGGGCATGGGCATGACCGAGGATATGGCAGAGAGGATATAAACCCCCCACTTGTTTCAATTGCGGAGAAATTGGTCATGTATCAAGGTTTTGTATTGAAATGTGCATGCTTTGTGCATACTACTACAGTCCTGAACATCTGATAAAGTATTTTCCTGACTTAGTGAAGAACTGGGAAGAAATGAAGATGCATTTCAATATGGTGCATGTGGATCTGCGCAACAATACGAAGAAAAATGAGGAAGTCGATGTTCAGGTGGTAACTCGAGGAGGAGAAAAAATAGGAAGGGACTTCGAGCAGGCTGAGAGATTGGGTCAGAATTTGGAGGGGAATATAAGAAAGGTAACCCATCCCCCTCCTAATTTTGATGTTTCCCAACAAAAGTAGTTTCTACGCGACCTAAGAGAGCCATTGAAGAAGAAATAGCATGTGAAGAATTACAGTGTACAACAAAAAGATCATTGAGGGAGGCTCATATCTATTACGAAGTGAAACGAGTGACACACGGGTCACTGGAGGAGGCCTAGATCTAGGAATAAGTGAAATGGGTGATGTAAGGGTCACTAGAAGAGGCTCACACCCAGGACAAGTTGCAGTACACTATGCAACAACCATTGGAAGAATCTTGTATGCACAAGGATTTTCAACACGTGACACAAAATTCAATGGAAGAAGCATGCAAGAAGGAAGAGTTGTGACACATCGATAAAAGAGAAATGGAGGAACATTAGCTTGAAGAGTTGAAGAACACAATGAACGAAGAAGCATTACATGAATTGGGTCATGAGATGGAAATGGAGGATCAAGTAAGTAATTTATTACGTTATTGTTTGAGATTGCTCAGTGATCCTGATGCTGAAAATAAGTTGACACAGATGCTAGCCAATTTTATGGGGAAGGAGCTGACAGAGCGGTCTATATAAAATCTCCTACCAAAAAGAGATCTATGCTAACTTAGTAAGAAAAATTGCATGGAGTGTGAATGAAAGATGAAAACGGAGCTTGGTGGATATGATATGGATGGAGTCATGTTAGGTCTGGGTTAACATGAATATCTTGTCAAAGAAGTTCTTTGAAGTGATGGGTAAACCAAAATTAGTCTAGTCACCCATCCATCTACGGTTGGAAAACCAATAAAATATTTACCCTATATGATGACTAGAGAAAGTGTAAGTGAATATAGAATGGATAAAGACAAAGGATAACATTAAGGTCATAGATATTATGTATGACTTTGAACCATACCCTTCATTTATTGGAATTGACTAGACCTTCGATAACAATGCAATGTTGAATTTGAAGAAGAGGAAGATGTCATTTGAAACAGACACCCCGATGCATAGTTTCACCTCTAGACCCATATGAAGGGGACATACACAATGGCCAGTGGATAAGGATGCATATAGATTATTCAATAAAATATCTATGAGATCACTGGGATTAGGGAGGATTACATGAACCCCACCACAGACGCAAAATTAAGATGGATAAGTGTTAAGACTTATGACATGGATTCTGAAGATGCCATGGATAGGTGGAAATTTGTTTTGTATGAATTCTCCACTCGAATATATGAGAGAATAAAAAAGATGTGCATTGTGTAGGATTTGAGCTATGAGATGCCCCACAGTTTGATGGGATAGGGTTGGTAGAGGAATTCCTTGTATGGATGGAAAAGGTCATCCCTGAGGAACAAAGGATTCAGGCCATGGATGCAATGGTTCGAGGGAGAACTGCATGGTGGTGGGTGACACATCAAATGAATATTTAGATTTGGGCATAGGTAGTTGAGATGATAAAGGTTTGGTTTCATCCCATAGTCGATTTCAAATTGGCCAACCAGAACAAGGGTACTGTGGATCCCAAAGAACACATTACTTTTTTGTGAATCACACTGGACTTCTAAGAATATCCTTTGATCTCAATGGTTCCATAGGTTCATCCACACTATGGATATGGTCCCTAGAAGTTGGTACATTCAGAAGGATCTCAGGTGGAAAATGGTCGAATAGACCCATATGAGCTCCCAGTTTTTTGTAACATTTATCTTCACAGAAGAAGATCCATCTCAAACATAGGCTCTCCTATGAATTAAATATTTTATTTTTTATCAAAATCCAAAGGAAGCCACACCCAGGGTGGTATGCTCATATCACCAACAGGTGGAAAAACTAAAATAGGCAGTACATTGTTGGAAGATTGATGTCGATAATGTTGATGGAAATGGCCCACGTGACATACAGATCAAAGAATACAAAGGAGAGAACGCATTGAAGGGTAAGGAGATAGAGATGGATGAAACATATTATAACAGACCGATCAAAGCTAAGAAACATAATATTGGCAATGAGGGGGAATCGAATATGGCCATGATTGGATAATATTGGGATAAAGAGAAAATAACTCAAGTTGTTGACCTCCTCAAGGAATATGAGGACTTTTTTCCTTAGATTTTTTATGAAATGAAAGGCATTGTGGGATTGTTGGGGGCCATGAATATTAAACTCAAATTAGATTCCAAAATAGTCAAGAGAAGGCCTTATCGATTAAATCCCAAATATAAGGAAAATGTGCACAAAGAATTGGTTCAAACGTTGGATGCTGAGATCATTGTCCCTGTGGAGGAGTCTGACTGGATTAATCCTATGTTTTTTCAACCCAAATATACCGGTGACATTCGAATCTGTGTAGATTTTAGGAGTCTCAACACATCTTGCATCCATGACCCTTTCCCTACACCTTTCACAAAAGAGGTGCTGGAAAATGCTGGTGTCTGGGAAGACTACTCTTTTACATATGGATTTTTAGGGTATCATCAGGTTCGAATAGCAGAGGAGGATCAAGACAAAACCACCTTTGCAATGGAATGGGGGTCCTTTTCATACACTGTAATTCCCTTTGGCTAAAAGAATGCCCCCACAATAATGTTTTTCAAATAATGGTCGCAACCTTCAAGGAATTCATCCACAAGTTTCTTGAATTTTACTTGAATGATTGGAATGTGTTTAGTTTGTTCAAGGAACACCTACAATCCCTTCGATTGATGTTGGATCGATGTCTCCAGCTTCATATTTCATTTAAGTTGAAGAAATGCATATTTTATACACCCTTTGGCACATTATTGGGCCACGTCACATGAAAGGATATATTTGTAGTGGATCAAGTTAATATCATCGCCATATTGGATATGGTGGCCCCCACTTTGGTCTAAGAGATGCATGCCACATTGGGTCATACATGATATTATCAATAGTTCATTTAGAATTATGCCTAGATTGTTGCCCCATTGGAAAAACTATTGCACAAAGATACTAAGTATATTTGGACACTGGAATGCCAAGAATCCTTAGATACTCTCAAAGAGAAGTTGGTCACTATGCCAATTATGGTGTTTCCCGACTGCTCTAAAATTTTTCATGTCCACATAGATGCTTTGTCCATTGTGTTGGGCGTGGTTCTTGCGTAGCCGGGTGAAGAAAATATTGACCATCCATTATATTTTTCCAGTAACATACTGCTTGATGTAGAAAATAATTATACTACAATAGAGTGTGAGGGCCTTTCCATGGTATATGCATTGCATAAGTTCCACCATTACTTCCTAGGGACCCCTTTCAAATTGTTTATAGATTACTCCACGCTCAAATATTTGGTCAACAACCCAGCCTTAGGAGAAATAATATGCCATTGGTTGTTTCTCTTACAATAGTTCGAGTTTGAAGTTATATTCAGGACGGGTAAGTAAAATGTTGGCCCAGATCATCTATCCCGGATGGAGACTAGAGATGCTAGTCAAATCCTATATGAAAAACTACCAGATGATTTTTTTTCTGAGTTGAAGTAGTCCTTGACCAATTGTCCAAGATCGTTGAATTTCTCATGTCAGGACAACCTCCACTAGGGTACACCCAGGCTCAACATCGTGAACTGGTAAATCGCAGTGCAGATTATCAGTTGATTGCTGAAAAATTGTATAAGTTGGGCATAAATGGAATCCCGCACCGGTGTGCATTAGAACATGAATGAGACCCAATTCTATATGAATCATATGAAGGTGTTTTTGGAGGACATGATGCAGGTAAGGCTACAACACATAAATTTATACACGAGGGGCTTTGGTACCTCACTCTTTTTAGATGCCAAGGAAAATTGTAAACATTGTGATGTATGTCAACAAATTGGAAATCCCTGTCAGAGAGATAAGTTTCCTTTATTTTTTGTGATCGCTCTAGAGACGTTCAACAAATGGGTAATAGATTTTTTGGGTCCCATCAATCCCACCGCACGTCGTATAGGATAATGCTACATTATTAACATGACCAAATATATAACTAGATGGGATGAAGCCACATCAGTCAAATATTGTACAATAGAAGCAACAACATGATTCATTTTTGAGAATATGAACACCAGATATGGTTTTACATGGGTGATAATAACGACTAGGGATCACATTTTCTAAACGAGGCCATTCAACAACTCACTCAGGACTTTATGATCCATCACCAAAATATATTTTAATAAAATTTTAGAGCGTTCTTTAACCAAAGTTTGTAATGTGAAACATCATGACTAGGATCAGTGGACCCCAACAATATTATGGGCATAATGAACAACATGAAAAAGGATGAAAAATAACACACCATTCATATTGGTCTATGGAAAATAAGCGTTCACACTGCTAGAATTTGTTGTTCCTAGCCTCCAGGTTTCCTTAGAAACCCATATGACAGATGAGAAATCCATTCAAAACAGGTTAGATGAACTCATGGAACTAGAGGAGAACTAAATTCTGGCGGGATTCAGCCAGGTGGTTGAAAAGGAAAGACATAAGGCATGGAATGATCACAACATCTTATAGAAAATCCTCCATCCTGGATCTTTAGTTTTGTTATATGACAATAAATATTTACAATATCCTGGCAAGCTACACATGAATTGGTTGGGTCCTTTCCATCTAGTCTACATAAGTGAAGTAGGTGTCACCAAGCTAGAAAAATTACAAGGACAACCGCTCAAGGGACTTATTAATGGAAGCAGGTTGAAAATGTACTACAACCCGCAGGGGTCAACCATCATTTAACTCCCTCTCTCAACTTTGAATATTGCTAGAGTAGTTTTAGTGTATGAAGTACAATAGGTAGCATATCTCATAGTCGACAGAACTTAGCTTTTTGACAACAAAAAATCCACATCTCTCACACAGTCAGAATCAATAGATTGAAAACTTTGTAGATTTCCAAGTTAGGACACTATGAAGGAATCTATCTAGGTCCTGGCCCTGACCATCAATTCACGTGGGGCTTAATTGCATTTCAGGTGATATGGTTCATTGAAAGGTTAAGAAATCCAATTTTGGTAGTACACACATGCCACATGTACACAGATAGTTATCCAACATCAATATCCAAACAATCATCCCCAGTACAATGGATCCAACATTTGATCTCTCATAAGTGAATCTCACCGCCACTTTCTACTTATTCTCGGTTGGTCCCAAGGTCTGCACTTGACTGCTAAAGGGAAAATCTAGGCCACCTATCAGTTTAGAATGATTGTTTCTTTTAACTTTTTGTTGGTTGGTCAGAGGGTTATTCTATCAAGACAAAGGAAAGGTTGGGTTGGCAGAAAGATATGGATGAGGGCCCTCCTTGGTTGATGGCACATTAATGATAGATCAGTGAAATAATAGAAAACAAAGAGAAACAACAAACTACTCAATGAATAATCTGCTACAAGAAGTTCAATACTTAAAATATCATTTCAAGGCATCAAACATGTATCAAAACATAATAACTCCCATAGGTTGCAGAAAACAAATCTTCACCAAAGCATTAGTTATTTGACAGTTGCATATCAGTAAAAATAAGTCATACAATAGCTGAAAGGAAATGAAGTGTACGTTGCACAAATAAAAAACTATATTCAAGATAAGAATGAAAACACATGAAGATTTGAACAAAACACTACCATCAAGAGTATGTTCACTAAGTAGAGAGATTTAATCCATGCATAAAATAGGTCCAACCAGTCTGTTGTATTGGTATTCTTTCCTCAAAAAATTCAACCTTTACAATATCCAAAAACTAACTATTTAAAAGAGTTGCAGAGGCTCTTGTCCTTAGGGGACTGAGACCTAAATTTAGGGAAATATTCGTAAATCAAATAATTAACTTCACTAAGAAACTAGACTTAATCAACAAGAGTGGTTCTTATCACAAACAGAGGACCACTCTTGCATCTAATCTAGGAAAATGCTGGACTAAATCAAATAAAACTAGTAGTGTCTCTGCGAAAGAACTGATGCATGTGTTGGAGGAACTAAGTGGCCGAAAATAGGCCTCGGAGTAATAGAGCAGAGATTTGTGTTGAATGATGACATGCCGATGAGCTGTTGGTGGCCACTAGAGATAACTAGCTTCATGAAAAGAGTTTGTTGCAACGTTTCTGGAACTAATCTACGTCAACCTGTGACTGAGACTTATGTCCCTGTCTATGCCTGAGGTTTCAGAAGCCAAGCGCACTCTGTACTGACCCTATCAATTGCCATATATACTTGTGAAATGGTTTTGTTGGAATGGTTGTCGGCCCATCGGACATGAGGGGAGATGTGGAGGCGAGCATCCAATCGAGAGACGAGATGAATGGACGCGAGGGTAGATGACATGTAGTGAGGGATACAAGTGGCACGTAGGGAGAGGAAGAGTAGATAGGTTGGAAAGTGAGTGGAGAATAGGTGGCGAAAGGCGAGAGGGGTCGATATTGAGAAATAACCCGAGAGGAACTCAGAGGG
>ML790047.1:0-21791 GCA_009831015.1 Picea engelmannii | reverse complement strand
GTTCAGGGGGGGTTCGAGTTGCAACAAGGACCGTTGATATGGAGAGGTGGGACACCACCAATGGAGATCAGAGTGGGGTTTAATGGAGGACAAGTGTTGGGTGGTGAGAGGAGCGAAAGTAGTGAGTGGGATGAGGGGAGATGATGTGTGAGGTGATGCGGTGATATAACGTCATTTAAGAACGTGATTATGGGAGCTATTGAGGGTGGTTTGAATCCAGATCGCCTTTGGGCCCGCAACCCCCCACAAGATGCCACATACCCTTCCAACAAAACCATGGTTTAAATTGCGAGACCTCTCTGGAAAATTAACGTTAGGGTAGTTTTTATCCCCGTAATGAACTATAGTTGTTGATTTGATTACGATCCGAGATCTAGGTGACATTTACCTTCTGCAAGGATCGACTGTTCTCATTGACCTGAGATCAATGGTCCATATTCACTTCGGACTTTCGAGCTTCGGGTGTTTTGAATGTGAAACATGAAACATCTCCCGGAGGAAAATCTCCAAAGTGAATGATCTGTTGCCATATGTCATGATGGATGAATGGTCCAGATTCACTTCGGAAGTCCAGAATTTGGGAGTTTCAAATGTCAAGCATGAATATCTCCTGGAGGAAAATTGTCGATGTGACATGGCAGTCTGATGTCGTATGATGTCATGGATGTTGAGTGTCTTGAAAAGAATGGTGACATGTGTCACATGGAAATGAGTGAATTACACAACCAAATGACCTGAGATGAATGCCACATGTCCTGCCTCATGAGTGTGCCACATGTCTCAACTGCTAGTTGCCACATGCTTCAACACTTCTGGCTTCGGGAGTTTCAAATGTTAGTGTTTTGAAACTTCCTAGAGGAAAATCATTGAAGTAACTGATATGTCACCATGTTTCCTGTCTGATGGATGGTCTAGATTTACTTCAAGACATTGGGTCTTTGGTTCTTCGAGACTTTCAAATGTGAAGTGTGAAAAATCTCTCGGAGGAAAATCATCGAAGCGATGTGTCAAGTTCTTGGGACTTTAGCTCTTCAACTCTTCGGAGGCTTCAGCTCTTCGGGAAATCAGTACTTTGAACTTGATATTAAAACCCATGCGATTCTGGAACCCGAATGGATGAGAGTCATTGAACTATGATTTTCTTGGTGGATCTTTACTGTTGAAAATTTACCTATTTGTTCCCACAGTCTGAGCCTAAAATTTATTGTTCTAGGTTTCTACGTCGTGTGCATGGGAATTTCATGTACATAGAAAAGGCTTGGTAGGCCTGCGGTGATCTCAATCAATGGTGAACATGATGAAAATAATTCCGAAACAAATATGACATGTATTTTATCCCTTCAATAAAAACATAACAGAAATGCGCAAGGACTCAAACCAGGAAAAAACGAATAAGAACCAAGTCACTCAGTAATGGGAGGATGACTTAACCAACCAGAAGAGTAAATTTTGATGAAGGCATAGGGAAAAAGAGAAGAGAGGTAGGGGATGCAGACCTAGGTTACAACATTGGCTCCAATTGGGGATAGCTCGTCCCCGTGAGGTGCTAAGAACTATAGATCAATGCCTTGAGATTAGATAACTTCTTTTACCTTTCATCACTTACCTTCGTTTCTGTCTGTCAACCCTACATATCTGTTACAGTCCCTCAACCATGCATTTTATTGAATTAAAAAAGAAACTACACCCGAGTGCCTTGTTGGGATATGGAGTCTTTATTCACACACAACTAACTAATCAAAAGAAACAATAAAGGAAAGCATCTATGGTACAAGGGGGACCTTCCCCCTTCCTTAAACAAAATAGTGTTTCAGGAAATGCCCATTTACTTGGCCTCCAAAGATCTATGTATCATCTAGATTGTGCAGAATGAACGTGTTGTTATCTATAACTTCAATCACCTTAAAAGGGCCAAACCATAGGTTGTCAAATTTACCATTCTTGGACTTGTCATCCCTTCTGGCATCCCACCTCAAAACTAGGTCACCTTCTTGAAAAATTTCCTTCTTGGTTTTCTTATCAAAGGCTGATTTGATATTGCTACTCTCTGATCAAGTGCCTCTCTTCTCTGTTGAACTTCTATAATCTGGAAGATCAGCCATTGGATATCATTGGGCTCCTCAATATCCTCCTGGAAGAATTTTAGGACTGGTATACTGAGTTGAGTAGGAAAAACAACATCTATGCCATAAACAAGCTGGAATGGTGAGGTTCCTAGAGACTTCTTAGTGTTGATCCTATCATCCCATAAGGCATATTTGAGTTTAGAGTCCCAGGATTTCTTTCTTTCAGTCAAAAACGTTTTAATGATCCCGATGAGAGTCTTGTTTAATGATTCCACCAGGCCATTTCCCTGAGGGTAATAGGGTGTGGAATATGTCAAGGAAATTTTGTGAATTCCACATAAGTCAATCATGGCTTTGGAATTGAATGCTTGGGCATTGTCTGTTACAAGATTACTGGGGCAACCAAATCTGGAAAAAATATTATTTTCCAGGAAATTCATGATTACCTTTTCAGTGGCATTCGTGGTGGGCACAACCTCAATCCATTTGGTGAAGTACTCAGTGGAAGTGAAGATCCACTTGTGTTGTCCACTAGAGGGTGGATTTATTTCTCCTATTAATTCTAACCCCCATTGTTGAAATGGACTACTGGATTTGATAGGTTTCAGGGGCAGTGATAGTAACTTTTGTTTCCCCACAAACATCTGACATTCATTGCAGGCTCTAACAGTGGAAAAAAAAGCAGAGAAAAGGGTGGGCTAGTAGTATCCTTCCCTCAGGATCTTGAGCGTTGTGGCCTTCCAATGTTGGTTCCCTCCACACACTCCTCTGTGCATTTCTGCTATGACTTGTTTAGCTTCATCTCCATCAAGGCATTTTAACAGAATGTTAGCAGGATCCCTCCAATACAAACTCTGGTTTTAAATGCATAATTTGATGGATTTCAACTTGAGAGACCTGGTCTTTGTCTTCTTCACATCTGATGGACATTCAAAATGTTATAGAAAATAGATGATGTTTTTATACCAAGGTGAAGAGGAATATTTTTCAAATACCTGTAAGTTGTCTTGTCCAAGCTGTATGATGGGTGCATCTAATTGGGTGAAGATTTGATGCAACTCTAGCACCTTGCAGTTTGATTCTGATAGAAATTTGACCATTCCTTGCCCCTTGATCAACTTGGTGGGATTTATGTGAAAATCATACTCCAACAGCTTGACAATCCATTTTCCTCTTTTCCCCTCGCTGTCTGGATGGACCAGAATCTCTTTGACACTGCTGCTAGGAACAAAGGTCTTTATGCTAGACTATAGCACATAAACCCCAATGAGTTATTTGACTAGTGCATAAGCCTGCTTCTCTAATATATCATACTTGATCTCAACATCTCAGAGGGCTCTGCTGAAAAATGCTATTGGCTGCTCATTCCCTTCCTCGTTTTTCTGCAATAGTACAACAACAATTGTTTCCTCTGAGGCAAAGGAAAAGATGAAGGACTCTTTGGTATAGTCAGGGTTGGCCAATACATGTGCTTCGACTAAATATTTCTTAATTGTTTGGAAAGATGATTTTTCCTCCGAGGACCATTTTATCAAAACATATTTCTTCAACATGTTAGTAATAGGATTCAAAATTTCAACAAAATGTGGCACAAAACATCTGAAGAAGTTTATCTTACCAATAAGAGACTGGACAACCTTTTTGTTTGTGGGGATCTCGATTTCTTGAATGGAATAAACCCTCTTTGGATCAATTTTTATGCCTCCCACTGATATGATATGGCCCAGGAGCTTTCCTTCTGGCATGGGAAAGTGAGACTTACTAGGATTGAGAGATATCCCATACCTCCTGCATTTCTTGAAAACCTGCTCCAAATGTTGCAAATGTTCCTCATCAGACTTGGAGAAAATGGTAATTTCATCTAGGTATATGACCATAAATTTGTCTTTCTCCCCCACAAAAGATATGTCCATGGCCCTCTGAAAAGTGGCCCTTGCATTCATGAGCCCAAACGACATCTTGTCATACATGAATGTTCCCCATGGGGTGGTGAATGTTGTCTTTTCTTTGTCTTCCTCACAATCTACTATCTGGTTATTACCAGAGTATCCATCCAACAAGGAAATTCTATGTGCACCTACCGCCCTCTATAAAATATGATCCATCTTGGGGAGGGGGTAATTGTTCTTCAAAGAACACTTGTTGAGATTTATGAAATCAACATGTAAGCGCATCTCCCCACTTTTGTTCCTTACAGGTACTAAGTTGGCCACCCAGTTTGAATACCTCAATGGTACAATAATCTTGGCATCCAACATTCGTTTTAGCTCTTTCTCAATTATGGACATTAACATGGGATTAAATTGTCTAATGGGATTAAATTGTCTTGGAGCCAGTTTTTAGAGGGATCTTGTGCTGGATGATGTCAGTATCAAATGTCTTCAAATATTTTTATAACCATGCAAAAGTATCAACAAACATTTTAATGAGACTTACAGACCTGTATTTTTGTTCTACAGCCAATGCTTTGGATAGCTTGAAGATCTTGGGATTCTTAGTGGTCCCAATGTTGCACTCTTTCACCTCCTCTTCTTGATTCTTCATGGCAGTTCCTTTGTAAACATCATTGATGTCGAAAAATATTTCCAATGGCACCAGTCCTCTCGAAATGTGATTGGTTTTCATCTCCACAATATCATGACCAACCATTGTCTTCAACAGATGAGAGGATTGTTGATCTTCTAATTTCTCATTTTCATCTTCTTGACTTTCTTGATCAATTGAAATATTGGAGAATTCATCAATGGTGTGTAGAAATATTTGCATCTCTAAATCATCACTAAAGACTTTCCAGTGCTTTATGTTGTTTGGTATGGTTGTTCTATGTTTGATTTCCACTTGATATTTAACATTTGGGCCAATGGGATGCTTGAACATGCTGGCAGCTAAGGCCAAAGAATCAGACTTCTAATTCAATTCTCTGGGAATGAAAGAAATGTTAAATGCTAGAAAGAAATTATCGATCAAATCCCATACCTCGTTCTTGTACTACTTGAGCCTCTGTTGCTTTGTTTGATAGATATTCCTCACTTGATTGCTAACCAACTCAGAATCACCAAAAACTACTAAATAATCAATGGCCATGTCTTTGGTAGCCCTCAATCCCAATACCAAAGCTTCATATTCATCTATATTGTTAGTAGTCTCGAACTCCAGCTTATAAGATAGGGTTATTACTTCTTCTAGAGGGGAAATGAGGAGAATACCTACACCAGATCCTTATTTTGATGAATCTACATCAAAATACATCTTCCACGCCTTGTTTTTTTGACAAGTCATTAGTTGATCTTTGCATTGGCTGAATGATATTTCAGGTTCATCGTCATCTAAATGAAAACTAGACGAACCAATCCCATCCTCAACAACATAAATGGGGTGATTTCTTGGGTTCTGATGATCACTGACTATATAGGCTAACCTTACCTCTCTGTATAGCCTCCTGTGCTCACCACCAAACACAGGAATGGTGGCATATGTGAGGTCCATTTGCAATCATCCTCCAACCTTCTTAGCCCAAGTTCTGGATAACATCATGCCAAACTTTGGGGGAATGTCGTCTACCACAATGTCCATCACTACACTCTTCATGGGTAATTGTGATAGAGAAACCACCATATCCTTTATCAATCATAGGCATTTTTCTTTCTTAGAATCAAAGGAGTATAGGTCTTGGTAAGGATTGGTAATCTCCAGATCTAGTTCTTCCATAACAACTTTGGGCATGACATTGTGAGAGGCTCCTGAGTCCATAAGACAGTTGTGCAGGATCTTATAATGGACATTCAGAGATATATAGAAAGGAGGAGAAGCATTAGAGACATCCTCAATATGTGGACCCACATTAATGGATGGGTTTTCATCCTGTAGACTAATGACATCAAAAGATACACTAGAAGGAGTTGGTTGCAGAACTTCCATGATGGATTTCTTGAAAGGTTCATTTTTTAACAATTCTATCAAAGGGACATGAATCTTGATTTTTCTCAGCTCATGTTCCAGGCTGAAAGAGGTTGGTGACTTATCAAATTCCTTTGTTTCAGGGGAAAGAGGTTTTGATAATGGAGATGACTGAGTTTTAGATGGCATACCTTTATTTGGATTTGTCTTGGGAGGAGACTCTCCTTGTTTTCTTTGATCAAAGGTAGTGGCTTTGGAAGCTCCATTTATCATCCTCAAATCGTATTTCTTCTTGGGTTGGCCTTGAATAACTCCCTCCTCCCCTATCTGATCATCAAATTGATTTGACAATTGAGCTACCTCATATTCTTGATGTGTTAAATGATTGGTATAATAATTTGTCTCATTGAAAAGCATAGTAGTATCGTCCACAACATCATTGTCTTCATATATCTCCTCAATATTATTGTTTTGGAAAGGGGGCACCACCTTTTGATCATCAACATTTCTCCTTTCTCTCTTCATTACTTGAGGAGCATCATTAGGCCTTTTGAATTGGTTCTAATTTCTATTACCAACCCCTTGAAAAGTTCTGTTTGGCTGTTTGGATTCTCATTTTATCTTAGTTATCTAAGAATTCATATCCTTCAAAGTCTTGGTCATTTACTCAAGTTTGGGATCATATGTAGCTGGGTTAGAGGAGGCAGGGGCATCCTCTCTCTATTTTTTATTCTCTTTATTAGACCTAGTCTTCAATCTGTCTGATGCCAAAATATTAGATTCAACCTCAATGGCTTCTTCCTACATGGACAATAGTTTGGTTGACCTTATCTCTCTCAGGAGGAGGGATAATTCTGCATCAAATGCATTAGCATAAGTGATCTTGACGGAGGCCTCAGTTGGTTTGATTTCATTTGGGATTCTACCATACATTTTATTGAATCTCTTGGTGAAGTATGAAATAGATTCACCATTCTTTCTCTTTAGAGCCCCAAATTCAATGATGTAATAGAGATAAATATCTCCTATCTCCCCATTTATTTATGAAAGCTTCACCCACTTCCTTAAGAAATGGAGGCTGGAGGAAGATTCTTGAACCATTTTCTAACCTCCCCATCCAAACTCTGTACAAACAACCTCATCCACACATCTGAATAATCAATGTTAAAGTTGTCTGCAAAACTATAAAAGGCTACAAGATGTTCTTCAAAAGTTATTTCACCTTCCCCATTATATCTTGGAAGATATTTCATGTGATCTATGGTTGGGAGTGCATGTAAAACTACAGGTATCACTAAGGGTGCATATCTGGCAGCAATTATGACATCCATCCTATTAACGTCCATGGCTTGAACAATAGGAATTTGCAAATTTATGGGAGATACATGAGTGGATGCTGAAGTGGAATCAGGAGTAGGAGATGTCTGAGCCCCTTTGGAAATATGATTCTCAGGGCTAGCAAATTCAAGATGCTTGTGATGATGGTTTGAAGTATTCTCTTGGTGTGCATCTTTTCCCTTGAGGGGGGAAGCGTATCTCTGAGCTACAATGTATTTCCTTAGTTTCCTTTCTAGCTCAGAGCCTACTGTGTTATTATCAGGGTTATAATCAGCCTTCTTGGCTTTGCTGTTTTCAGATTTGGATATGTTGAATCCCTTTCTGGGCACCAATATTTCTTCTTTAAATTTTACTTAGTGAATTCGCCAGGTGAAACATGGCAGTCTTTCTGTGTATGATCTTTGTTCACCATCATAGGTCAGACCTGATCAATTTTCATTATCCATGTAATATGTATTACATATTACATGTAATATGTAATACATTGGGAAATATATTTCGTTACTCTGTTCCCCGAAAAAGACGCTAGAATATGTTGGTCCTAGGGTCTTCACCTGACTACTAAAAGGCAAAGCTAGGCCACCTATCAGTTTAGAATGATTGCTTCTTTTAACTTTTTATTGGTTGGTCAGAGGGTTTTTCTATCAAGACAAAGGAAAGGTTGGGTTGGAAGAATGATATGGATGAGGTCCCTCTGATCCATATGGATATCAGTGGCCACCCACCTTTTCCAACTGGCTCAAAAAAAAATTCTGACAATTTTGGCAATTTACTATTTTTAGTAGTTTTAACTTCCAGGGCCATTTTGAGGGCCTAAATGAAGGTTTTTCGGGATCGATCTCCTCAATGATAGTCGAAAGAATGATTGAGCCCCCAAAATGAATCTCCTTGAAGATACCTTTCCAATGGGCTATCACACGCCTAAAACGAAGATCATATGCAAAAGTTACGACCCCGAGAAGTTGATGTACTAACTTACCCAAACGGGGCCCACATGACTTTTGGTGCTTCATCTCCTAGGGTTAGGTTTTTGGATGTCTAGGGTTTTTGGCATTCTTGTTTATTGTAAAAATGCCTTCAGAGCCTCATTGTAAGGTTCTTCTTGTGAATGAGCGCAGCCGTCACATCTCTTCTCAGAGATAAGCTGCCACCATTCCAGCAAGCTTGTTTCCGCTGCATTTTATAGTTTCAGCTTATTTCATTATTGAATAGAAAACCATTTTTACTGTATCTCTATTATTTTGTGCTAAGAATTTGTTAATAATCTGTATTCATTTCGTTCTACTCATAAAATCCAGATCACCCTCCTTTGTTGATGGCACACTAATGACAGATCAGTGAAATAATAGAAAACAGAGAGAAACAACAAACTACTCAATGAATTATCTACTGCAATAAGTTCAATACTTTAAATATCATTTCAAGACATCAAACATGTATCAAAACACAATAACTCCCATAGGTTGTAGAAAAAAAATATTCACCAAAGCATTAGTTGTTTGACAGGTTGTAGATCAGTAAAAATAAGTCATACAATAGTGAAAGGAAATGAAATGTACATTGCACAAATAAAAAATTGTATTCAAGATAAGAATGAAAACACATGAAGAGTTGAACAAAACACTGTCATCAAGAGTATGTTCACTAGGTAGATATATTTAATCCGTGCATAAACCAGGTCCAACCAGTCTATTGTATTGTTATTATTTCCTCAAAAAATCCGACCTTTACAATATCCAAAAACTAACTATTTAAAAGAGTTGTAGAGGCTCTTTTCCTTAGGGGATTGAGACCTAAATTTAGGGAACTATTCGTAAATCAAAAAATTAAATTCACTAAGAAACTGGACTTAATCAACAAGAGTGGTTCTTATTACAAATAGAGGACCACTCATGCATCTAATATAGGAAAATGTTGGACTAAATCAAATAAAACTACTACTGTCTATAGGAAAGAAGTGATGCATGTGCTGGAGGAACTAAGTGGCCGAAAATAGGCCTCAGAGTAACAGAGCAGAGCTCTGTGTTGAACGACGGCATTCTGACAAGCCATTGGTGGCCACTGGAGATAACCAGCTTCATGAGCAGAGTTTGTTGCAACGTTTTTGGAACTAATCTGCATTGATCTGTGGCTGAGACTTAGCTCCCTATCTATGCTTGAGATTTCGGAAGCCAAGTGCACTCTGTACTTGTGAAATGGTTTTACTGGAATGGTTGTTGGCCCATTGGACATGAGGGGAGACGTGAAGGTGAGCATCCAATCGGGAGGCGAGATGATGGACGCTTCAGTATATGACGTGTAGTGAGGGATACGGGTGGCACATAGGGAGAGGAAAAGTAGATAGGTTGGGAAGTGAGTGGAGAACATGTGGAGAAAGGAGAGAGGGGCCGGTATTGAGAAACAACCTGGGAGGAACTTGAAGGGGGGTGGAGGCGGTAAGAATATTAGAGAGGGGGGTGGGTCCGAGTTCTTGAGGAGTCGTCACGTTAGGTAGGGCCCGTGGTGGGAAAACCACTTTCTCGGAACCCCCCCACTGTTAAAGGTAGAATGGTCGAGGGGTCCGAATTGTGACAACGACCATTGATCTGGAGAGGTGGGACATTACCGATGGAGATCAACGTGGGGTTTAATGAAGGACAAGTATCGGGTGGTGAGAGGAGAGAGAGTAGTGAGTGGGATGACAAGAGATGACGTGTGAGGTGACGTGGGTATCTGACGTCATTCAAGCACATGATTGTGGGAACTGTTGAGGGTGGTTTGAATCTAGACTACCTTTGGGCCTGCAACCCCCCACAAGCTGCCACGTACCCTTCCAACAAAACGAGGGTTTAAATTGCGGGACCGCTCTGGAAAATTAACGTCCAGGCAGTTTGCGTCCTTGAAATGAACTATAGCCATCGATATGATTATGATCCGAGATATGGGTGACATTCACCTATTGCAAGGATAGATGGTTCTCGTTGACCTGGGATCAATGGTCCAGATTCACTTCGGACTTTCGGGCTTCGGGTGTTTTGAATGTGAAACATGAAACATCTCCTGGAGGAAAATCTTTGAAGTGAATGATTTGTTGCCATGTGTCATGATGGATGAACGGTCTAGATTCACTTCGGAATTCCAGGCTTTGGGAGTTTCAAATGTCAAGCATGAAGATCTCCCGAAGGAAAATCGCCAAAGTGACTTGGCAGTCTGAAGTCATATGATGTCACGACTGCTGAGGTGTCTTGGAAAGAATGGTGACATGTGTCATGTGGAAATGGGTGAATGACACAACCAAATGACTTGAGATGAATTCCATGTGTCCTACCTCATGAGCGAGCCACGTGTCTCAACTGCTAGTTTCCACGTGCTTGGACACTTTGAGCTTCGGGAGTTTCAAATGTTAGTTCTTCGAAACTTCTCGGAGGAAAATCACTGAAGTAATTGATATGTCGCCACGTGTCTCGTCTGATGGATGGTATAGATTTACTTCGGGACTTAGGGTCTTCGATTTTTCGGGACTTTCAAATGTGAAGCGTGAAAAATCTATCGGAGGAAAATCGTTGAAGTGACATGTCAGGTTCTTGAGACTTCGACTCTTTGACTCTTCGGAGGCTTTGGGTCTTTGAGAACTCAGTTCTTCAAACTTGATATTAAAACCCATGCAATTCTGGAACCTGAATGGATGAGAGTCGTTGATCTATGATTTTCTTGGTGGATCTTTATTGTTGAAAATTTACCTTTCTGTTGCCATGGTCAGAGCCCGAAATTTGTTGTTCTGGGTTGTTGCGTCGTGTGCATGGTCATTTATTGTACATAGAAAAGGTTTGGTAGACTTGCGGTGAGATCAATCAATGATGCACGTGATGACAATCATTCTGAAACAAATATGACAAGTATTTTATCCTTTCAAGAAAAACAGAACAGAAACGAGAAAAGACTCAAACCAGGAAAAAACGAATAAGAACCAAGTCACTCAATAACGAGAAGATGACTAAACCAACCAGAAGAGTAAAATTTGATGAAGGCATAGGGAAAAAGAGAAGAGAGGCAGGGGATGTAGACCTAGGTTACAACATTCTCCATGCCATCCCCTCCATAAGATATTTCTATCTACCCAATGTAACCTCCCCCCCCAACCTCCACTCTATATATACCACCTCCCCTATACTCTTGATGGAGTAATTCTCCATGCCCCACTCTCTTTCACCCCCTCCTATGACTTTCTCCATCATTCACTTTGAAATCCCCCCTATTCAACCCTCTGTATCGAATTTTCCCCTTCTCTTTCCATATTCCCATTCATGGTGCGATTTCATATACTATCAACACTAATGCAAATTTCCATTTTGTCATCATCTCCTAGGATGAGGGTCCTCCCTCTTATTTTAAGAAAGGTACTGTGGAGGGGTCTGAGGTCCCTTTAACTCAACACGAGGAACCAAACCCACTTAAGAGGCCCAATTAGACTCGTAAGAGTTTGATGAGTGGTAAGGTTCTCCAAATTCATGATCTGGATGGAAATTATCGATGGGATTTAATAATGATTGATGGATATCTCTTTTTTGTGAAACCTTTCCTTAGGCTATGCAATTCTCTTTTTTTATTCTTTTCTAATATTTATAACAAAATAATGATAGATCTTAAACTAAATGGAAGAGGGAAGTTAAATTGTGTGTTGGGGGAAGGTTGGGTTTTAGGATAACATTCATACCTTAGCATGCAGACGAAGAATATATAAACTACTTCAAACTAGCATTAATACCATTTTGATTAGTAGACGTTCAACATTTTCTGAGATAACAGTTATAGAAAGAAAATATACACATGACAAGAAGTTAGTGCAAGAAAAGTATTTTGCAATGCTCTATTATTAATCATAGGTTAACACAATTGATTTTTATTCATAAACTAGAATAAAAGAACTGTTATAGCATTATAAGATAACTTCAAATAACAAATAAAACAACACTTACTCAATACATCAACAAATATGGAATCTCAAGACCAAGATAATACCCCTTGGTCCAACCACATTCACTCCTCAGATGAAATAAGTGTCTTTGGTTCTAAACAAAACTTCTTAATTAAAATAACCTGCACATAAATAGTTCTCTTACAAATTCTAGAAAAAGTCTTTCTCTCCAAAACCATCGACCCTTGCTCCAAGTTCAATGCCCTTATTTATAAAAAATAACTAAACTAAAAATAACTACTAAAGTTGTGTTAAGTTAAGAAAACACCACATGGGGGATTTTTATCTATCTGCTCTCTTTTTCTTCTCTTTTTCCTCTTCTTTGATCATTGAGTGGTTTTACTAAAGTGGATTTTGGATTGTTCTTCTCATACTCTGAGCACTTGAAGAAGATATATTCACATGTATTTTCATATGGGAACTTGTGTTGATCCATCAGAGCGGAGATGACCTCCTTTATCTCTATTTCCCATTCCTTGTACTTGATTATCTTGACACTTAAGCATTTTAGGATTGCACGATATTTAATCGTGGGTTCCATAAACTTCTTCACTTGACCCAGGATCATGATTGAAATCTTCAAAATCTCCGCTTCCCATTCTAGGTCTTTCTCTTTATGTTATTTAATTATGTCATGTGAATCAACAAAATCCTCCGGTGCACCAAACTCTGGTAGGTCAGCGTTCCTCATTTCCTAATTGATTTTCTCCCAACTTTTCTCACACTCTCCCCATATTTCCTGTATTTTCTGCTAAGTTTCCTGGGGCCATGCTTACCCAGTATTCAATTTCCTTCCTTATTCGAGCAATGTTATTATCCATCAACACTCAAATGCCATGCTCTTCTATATCTCGACCCTTATGCACTTTGTTGATGTATTCTATCCATTCTAAGGCTTGATGTTCCTTCTCATACCATCTCTGCATGTCTTTACAGGTTTCCAGCCCCATGAGGGTATCTTCTTGGAAATAAACTATGCGAGCGGTGAACAGATCTCTTTCACTTGTGAATTGTGCATACATTTCGCTGAACTCACACTTCAAGAGTACCACCGCTTGTGTTGAATTTTGGTAGTACTCCACTTGATGTCACATATGGTCTAGTTATATATTCATGGTGGCCACCTCCCTTTCATCCCTTTGTGCCCTATCTAAAGTAACATTGGTTATGGCCATCCCTACTCCGATTAGCTCAGTCATCTTAGCACTTTCTGTGTCAAACATCATTTCCTCCGAAATTATGAAAAGTGTGCTATCAAGCGTGAGCTTCCTTTTATTGATTATTATTCTCATCACAACTTTCCTTTTCCTATCATAATAAATTGCATGTATATCGAGGACTTCATCTACTAGTTCAGGAATCTGTTGATCTCCCTAGGGCAGAGTACTGCCTAGGCTTCCTGCCGTGTAGAGGTGTTCTATGGCAGGTTCTATTAGTTCCTTAGTAGGGGAAAATTATATATGTTCTAGTGACTTTATCTCCTATTGGTTCTCATCAACTGATGGATTCTTGATCATATATTGGGAAGTAGACAAAGGATCGACATTAGCTGGAAGTTTGTTCATTGAGATGTCGATTTTGGGTTTCTCCATTTCTTCTTCTTGTTCACCAGCACCCAATCCATTCTTGGAGATGTCATTTTGAGGCTATGTATCCAATTTATCAATAAATTCAGTGTCTAAAGTGTTCCTAGCCTCATGGTTGGCTTCTTGGGGATTTGGGATTAAAACATCGAAAGCTGGAGAAGATGTTTCCCTTGGTTCCTCCTCTTGTTTGATTGGTACCGGGGTTATGCGTGAAGCTTCTGAACCTTCCTCATTGTCATATATGGTCATCAAATATATGAGGACAGTAGGAATACCCATCCCACTTGATACTCTTGCTGACCTTTGCTGAGCTATAGTAGTCACCGACGATTCTGCCTGTGGTGACATAGGGCTAGGGTTTTCTTGGTTGATAGTCTCCTCTGGTGGAATTTTCTGTAAGACACTTAGCTCTTCCTCATGATGACTTGTATCAATCAGGGTAATCCTTAAGGGTCCTATCAAAGGGTTAAGTGGGGGATCTTCTCCTAATCTTTGTATAGCTCTTTCGTCTTCTTCTAGTAACAATATCCCCCTCCTTCGTGCCTCTGCTTCTCTACTCATCTATTTTCTTCTTTTACCTTGAGGGATTCTTGATTTGTTTTCTCTATTGTCTCCACTTGCTCATCCAGATTCATTTCTTTGAAATTGGTCATGTTAGGGTTATCCATTCTATGGAGCACTTCCTCCCAGTCCTAGGTTCTCTCGGTAAATATCTCATCTTCGACATTATCATTAGCATATGGCCAACATGATGACACCTGTGACGCATGCTGGAATACCAGGCCTTTTGGATCATGCTTTTGAAAATGACCCGTGGGGAAATGATACCGAAGTTGACTCAATCCCTCTTGTTTCTCTTGTGTATTTTCTTTTACAATGTAAAACCCTATATGAAAACCATAGGGTATGAAATCCCTCTTCTTGTCCTTTACCAAAGAGGAATTGTAGCCTTGCAGAATGGCCTAGTAACAAATATCTCCCAAAATGAGATGGTATGGTAAATGAACAGGGAGTAGGTGTGGTGCGTTGGTAGCCCCGAACACTCTAATGTAAGTTCTTGTTTCCTCAAAATACCAGTGGCACATTTTGGAAACCATACTTTTGGTTGCCACTGAAATCCTTGGGAGTTATTTTCTAAATATGATGAATTACACTCGAGCTATGAACTCATCACATATTAGGGCGTAAAATTTCTTGTACCTATTTTTCCACAGAATGTTGAAATAAATGTGCATGGGTAACTGAGCAACATGCCATCTTAAATTCATACCTGCAAAAACGTTTCTCACGCAGATCACATCCAATAGGTACGATGCCATGTGGAAAGTTGGTGTTTCTCCATCCTTTGGTGTCTGGGCCTGTAGGATGTTGGTGCTTAGTTGTTTGGAAATGATGGCTCCCCAGTTGAAACTACTCTCGAGTATTTCCACTATATATGCCAAGGGAACCCATGCTTCTGAAAACTTAGAGCAATCTTTCTCCCCACATAATCGGCAGATTAAATCCATTAAGTACATATATTACTCTTCGAGGTTTACAATGCTATACCATCCGTTTCTCATGTTTTTGAATGTCTTATCTTCCTTTGACCATAAGGAGAATAACCTACTGTTGTCATGGAACTCATAAAATCTGACCACAAAGTCTGTATTTAGCCTTTCCTCTGGGTCTCTAAGATTGTAGTATTTTTGGATCTCTACTGGAAGAAATAAACCTATGCATTTGCCCTGTTCATTATTGACCGTGCATTTTTTCGCATCCGTGTGGTCAATCTTCCATCCTAGGGTTTCAATGTAGGGAAAACCTGGGGTCCAACAGGCCACCATATGTAGACATGATCGCCTGATGTTTGGGAAAACCTGGTCATCCAACATCCCGATGTCCGGGTCGATGTGGGGTGTAAACTCCAGTTAATCCTCCTAGTTGATTTTGATAAACAAATCTCCCTAGTGTGGGAGCATTACTTTTGATCTGGTGCTCGCCTCTGTGTCACCGAATGTTGGAGGTTGGGTAAAATTATTTTTGGTAGAAGTGCAAATAACTTATTCTGTCTTTGAGATAAAATTAAGCTCCCTTGCAGAGACTAGTGTAGACCCTTCCCTGACCTCCGATTCTTTCCTTTTGGGTGTTCTTTTTGAGCATCTGGTCATTGGATTCCTTGGATACATTTTCCTTCAGAAAAGAAAAAAAAAATGTTATAGTGACCTGCCAACCAACCTTAACAAGTGTTATCGATGCAATCGTAATTGTAGAAATGATAAAGATGATTCTTACCTCTTCCTTGCAAGAGATTAACCTACTTTTACTGGTAATCAAAGTCAAAGAGTGGGTTGTAACCTCCTCAATTATTTCTCTCGCTTCTTTGTCTGCTTCAGGACATAAGTGATTTTCGAATAGAATACCATGTTTGGGCATAAACCTTGCAAACTTAAACAGAAAGCATTCTTACCTTTCCGCGTCAAGTCTTAAATTTAGGGGTGTAAATGCGATCTGCACAATCCACCACATAATCCACACCATACTTCAAATTAAATGCAACGTTGGCTAACGACATAGGAGCAGATTATTTCACAGTTCATTGATGAATTCAAATTTCAACGATTGGTCGACGCATGGGATCGTGGTGTAGGTTGTGCATAAATCCAATTTGTTTATAAAAACAAACAATTATGCCTCATCTCAGCTGAATTTATCCCATCGAATTACCAATCCTCTTTTCATTTACAAGAAACTAGTATAATCAATATCGGGGATATGGCAAGATCGTAGATCAACCAGGTTTGTTGGAATCAACGGGTAAAACGTTCGAACTAAAATGAGGAGTTCAGTGTTCTAGAAATCAACCCATAGTTAATGAGCGTATCAACGTCGATGGATAATCTTTGACGTTGTTTCGTTGGTGCCTCTAGGCAAAAGTTCCAATGCTGACCCAAAACCGCCCCATGGTCCTGATGTGGAAATATAAAAATCACATGGGGGACATCAATATATGACCTGGGTAATACCTGAGCAATACAGACTACATACATGGAAAAACACGTGGCATTTGATTTGACCCCTTTAGCATGATGATCATTTATTTTTGGTGTCAATGATTTTCTTTTTGACACAGGTTACCATTCCCTTTCTCCTTCTTCGTCGAAGCCGATGATGTATCGACAATCGAATATCGACGATTGTTGATGCTTATGTTGAAGGTTTAACTTTAATATTTCCCTGATGGTGATGACACATCAACAATTTTAGAAAACGTCTTCATAGCCAGAATCAACGATCAACGCGCCCTTTCTCCCCTTTTCCCGATATTGATGACACATTGGTGATCAACGATCAATGATTATCGTTGTTATGTGGTCATTTTTCCTCTCAGATTTCTTCGATACCGATGATAGGTGCGTGGCTCAAATTTTTAACTGCACACACTTAGTCTAAATGCCAAGTTCACTTAGAGAAAAGGTCAATTTGTTCAATAATTCCAAACCAAATTGAATTTGATCGATGATAAAACATAACAACACATAAAACCCATTGATCCATACACAAATTACTAAATTCAAAAAATACAAAGTGGTACCCAAAAGAAAATTCACAAAAATGTTTAGGGTGTGTTGAGTGATCAACAAATGGTGATTCTCCGGGAGAAAAAATAATCTTTGCTCCTTCCCTCATGCTTAGCCTGAGAAAATTGGTTGAGAAACCATCTGGCCTTATTCAATTTCTTTTCAACAGAACCTTTTCTATCAATGTGCACACAAGTTCCTGGGTCCGCAAATCCAGAACTGCCTATGGGGTTTAGCTTTTCCACGCTCTTTCCTTTTAACTTCAATCCTTTTCCTTTCTAGACAAGATTCGGGTAGGGCATCCATTGGCATGAGGTCATTTAGCTATCATTCCTTCCTTACGGTGTTGCTCCACTTCCAGCAAGTTTCCATAGCCTCGGTGGAGTCACCCCGACATCACAGACCTTGCTCCGTTGCGAGCAAGCGTCCATGGCCCCGGTGAAGTTATGTTCATACCCTCTCGGAATTTGCACTCTTTTTATGAGTCATATTTTTCTGGCATAAATACATAGAGAAAGTTAGAGAGGAGGATATACTTTTCTTAAAAATTGAAATTGTTGGGGTGGATATTTCCCTAGCTATGTACTCTTGGAGGTACATGTGATTCTTTTCAGCTAGCCTTCTTTCCTTTCAGCTTTACCAAGCCACTAGGCAGACTTTTCATCACTTCCCCAGGTAGTATGCTTACAAAGACAAATATGATTTTGAAAATTTTTGTTTGCCCAACATTTCTTCTTTTGCATGTAAGTGTTGGTCAGGAGTAGAGTCTACTTCACTGTATCTATTAAAGCCAACCATTTCTTCATGAAACACAACTTAATTGAAAGAAAATAACAAGCAAAAGAGATAAATAAAAAGGAGTTTGAAGACAGTCTTCCCTAAACCCACACACGCATCCTAATAAAATTGTATGCTAAATAAAAAATAAAAAAACAAGAATTCAAACAAAGAATGAAAAGACATATATGTTTTATTATTATTATTTATGAGAAGTATTGTTTTAAGGCCCAACCATTCACTAGGAGGGTGTCAGATTCCTCCCTTAGATTCTACAACAGTATGTGCCTGCCCCGATCTTCTTGACCACCTCGAAAGGTCTGAGCCATATATTTTGGAACTTTGAGTGTTTTCCTTTGGACTCATTTGATTTATCCCACTTCAAGACTAGGTCTCCTACCTCAATTTTTTTTTTTGGCCTTATGCTTGTTGAACCATATTTTAACTACTTGCTAATGAACGGTGAACTTAACTTTAGCCTTTTCTCTTTCTTCATCCAGCATGATAAAGGTATCAATAATTTGTTGTAGAGAAAATTAGGGCTGACCTCTTGATGCATGGGCAAGCTGTAAAGATGGAAAATACAATCCGTTTGGAAGAATGGCTTCCTATCCATATACCAAAAAATACAGAGAGCTTCCTATGGATTCTTTAGGCGTTACTCTATCGGTCCATAGGGCATTATGAAGCAAATTATGCCAATTCCTCTAATTTTCAACAACTGTTTTTTTTTTAAATTCTCACCAGGTTTTTATTAGTTGACTCTTCCACCCCATTCCCTTGTGGATAGTAGTTCACATAATATCTTATTATCATCCCCTTATCAAGGGATAATTATTTCAAGCATGTGGAAGAAAAGTAGGAAACATTTTAAAAAATGAGGATGGAAGGCATCCCAAACATCATTATTAGTTGTTGTTCTAAAAATTGGATCACTACCTTTTCATTAACATGCATGAGAGGGATAGCTTCTATCCATCTCGTGAAATAGTCTGTCATAGTCAAGATATACTTAAGTTGTTTCGAAGAAATGGGAGTAATTTCTCCTATAACGTCTATTCCCCATTGCTCTAAAGGTCTAGATATGGTCACCAGATGGAGTGGAATGGCTTCCCTCTTTTCCCTACTAGTGCTTACTTGACAAGATTTACATTTCCTCGCATATGCATGAGTGTCCCTTAACATAGTAGGCCAATAATAACCAACCCTTAATATTTTGTGAGCCGTGGTTTCTCCTACAAAATTTCCAGCCACTGGACCATCATGGATTTCTCTCAGTTCCTTTTCTACATCATCATGTCCAGGACATATAACGAGTGCTCCATCATAGTTTACGCAGAAAATTATACAATTTATGAGGAAATATTGAACAGACTTTAACCTGAGATCTCTCATTTCTCTAGGGTTTAGGTTTTCTAGACAATTTCCATGGTGTAGGATATAAGACAATTTTCTGTACCATGACTCTTTCACAAGAGAAATGAATAAGGTTTCATTGCACCATAATGACAACTCGTTTTCCCAACCAGAGTCTTCTGCATTGATCAGATCTTGGGCCTCAACAACCAATTTACACAATCCTTGACCCTTGACAATTTTGGTAGGTTTTATGTATAGATCAAATTCTTGAACAAATTCCATCCAATTTCCCCTCCTTTCTCCCATTTATTGTTGGGTGAACAAAGATCTAATTGCGGGGTGAGGGACTATGACTTTAGTGTGATTCTTCAGGATATAGGATCTGAAGTGTTTGCCTTCTTTATAAACTGTCTAAGCCTGTTTTTCTATAGATGGATAGTTTAGTTCAGCTCCTTCAAGGTTAGTCCTCATAAATGATATCAGTGCCTCATTGTTTTCTTCGTCCTTTTTGGTAAGTACTGCTACCAAGGATTGGTCATAAGAAAAGGTATAAAGGAAAAAAACTTTGTTGAAATCAGAGCTTCGTAGTACTAGAGCTTGGGATATTGCAGTTTTGATGTTGTTGAAAGATCCTTTCCTTTCTTCATCCCATTTAAACTCTGCATCTTCGCGAATCATTTTTTGTAAAGGTTTAACAATTTCAGCGAAGTCAAGAGTAAATTTTCTCACAAAGTTGATTTTCCCAAAGAAGGATTGCATGGCCTTTTTATTGTGAGGCAAGGGGAGTTGAGCTATCTCTTTTATCCGCTCGGGGTCGATGCTAATTCCTCCTTGAGATATGATATGACCTAATAATTTTTCTTCCTCTACACTAAACATGTTTTTCTTAGGGTTCAAAGATATTCCATATTTCCTACACCTTACAAATATCTGAGTCAAATGTTGAATGTGGTCTTCCTTGTTTTTTGAGTATATTGTTACGTCATCTAAATAGACTACCACACACTTGTTAATAAACCTCTGAAAAGATACATCCATGGCCCTCTGGAATGTTTCTCCTGTGTTAATGAACCCAAAAGGCATGCGTTTATAAGAAAAGGTTCCCCACTTGGTCCGAAAGGTAGTTTTTAATCGATCATCTTCTAAAACCAGGACCTAGTTATAACTGGAGAAAACGTCTAAGAGGGAAAAAAATTCAGAGAAAGATATTGTATGTAGAATTTGTTCCATGGGTGGGACTAGATAGTTATCCTTCTCCGATGCTCTTTTAAGGTTTATGAAATCCACACACAAGTGGATCTCTCCAAATTGCTTTCTGATAAGCACCAGATTGGCTACCCAAGCAGAGTGTCTTACCTGAAAGATAATATTGGCATCTAATAATTTATTCATCTCTTGTTACATAAGAGGTTACAAATATGGGTGGTACTTCCTAATATTTTGTTGAAAGGGTTTTACTCCAGACTTTAATGGGATTGTGTGTTGGATAATGTGAGTATCATAAGTTTTCAATTCTCGGTAGGACCAAGAAAAGACATCTTGATATTCTTTAAACTGTTTGAGATAAGATTTCCTATCTTCTTTGGACATTGTCTTACCCAAATTGACATTCTTTGGGTTCTCAGGGGTTCCTAGGTTTATAGTCTCATATATGGGACATGAGCTCCCTATTTTTTCATTCTTTGGCCTGCTAAATCTTTCTCCTAGGTCAAAAAGGTCCTCCATATTGACCACTCCTTTTGGTATTATATGAAACTTTGGTTTGTCATCAGAGTGATAAATTTCGTTATTTTGTTCTTGGAGATTTGATTATGTGAGTATTTCTTGGAATATTTCATTGTCAATGGCCAAATCCTTGAAATTCTCCTGATTAGTTAGGAAATCTACAATCTGTTCATCCCCTTCAAATAATTTCCAATTAGAAATGTTTTTAGGTACCAACGGTTTGTAGAGAAGTTTTACTGCAAACCTTGAGGCTTCATATTCTTATAAAGGAGATAATCTTGAGGCCGCGGTGGCTAGAGAATCAACGAGAGTATTTTTCATCCTAGGAACAAGAGTAATGTTGAAGGCCTCAAAATTGTCTATTAGTCTCTGCACCTCTTGCTCATAATTTCTTAAGTGAGGTGAATTGAAATGAATAGTATTCTTTACTTTCCTAACGATAATTTCAGAGTCTCTGAAAACTTTCAATTCCTTGATGTTTAAGTCAATGGATTTCTTTAGTCCATGGACTAGAGCTTCATATTCAACA